>VXAB01001041.1:211015-351315 GCA_013399175.1 Odontophorus gujanensis
CATTCATGGGGGGGGTGGGGAAGCAGGAATTTAATTTCAGGGGAAAAAAAAAAAAAAAAAAGGCAGCTGTTAAGAATGAGGAAGTTGCAGAGAAAGTTTAACACCACTACCACCTCCAAAAAATCCCATAACTCCTGAGATCAAGGGAAAGATTTAAAGATTTTTCATTACGTCTATGTTCATGAAGGATGATGTTCAAACATCTCAATGAGTTTTCACTGGACAACTGAGCCAGTTTTAAACACGAGCATTTTTTAAACAAATGTTTTATTTTGTGTGGGTGAAGACCACATAGTCAGTGAATACAGTCTAATTATTCTGAGCAAGCCAAAGCAACGTAAATGAATGGTTTAATGCAGCTCACCACCTGTATTTGAAAGATTTATTAAATACTTTGTCTGTTTTTGTCAGTTTGAGCATATCGATGGAACTGTATTTTAACCTTCATGTACCCTTGTGTAGACAAAACTTCAAGAACAATCTCTGTTTATTTCAGCTGTCAAGGTTGTGATTATCAAATAGCACACAAATTGCAGTAAAGGCCACTCAAGTAAAGGTAATATAACACTTCTACTCTGCATAGCAGAATAAAATCACAGACAGATTTTCCTATGTTGTTTCTGACTCGGCTCCATTAATTCTGAAATCTCAATCAAGCTATATATCCCCATTCCATTGTACATATATATCTAAGAAAATTTAAAGCTATACTGTAAAGGCCTATACTCATCCTTTTTACTGTTAGGAAAAAGTACAATTAGGTTGAATGATACCTGAAACTTAATGTGCTAAGAATATGAGACACTTCATCATATACTAGTTAATACAAGGAATATAGCCTCACTGGATTATAGTTAACTTTCTTCAGTGAAACTGACAGTCTTTTATAAATGAACTGCTCAATGTACATTCTGAATGAATTAATCTTTGCTGGGAGATAAGATATGGCTCCTTAAATGTCACTTCCCTTAAAATATTATAGGCAAAAGATGAATGGGGTAAAGTGAATTTATGAGATTGTTTAGCATGAAGTATGTCTTTCCTATAAGACCAAGAAAAAAAGCCACTCTACTTCCATTTCAAAATAGATAAAGTACTCTCTTTGTCAATTTGATGTCAGTTTTGTCAACCGAATTTGAAAGACCTGCAGTTAAATGCAATGAAGGCTACAGTCATCACTCTGAAGCAGGTAAGAGAGAAAGTTTGTTCCCTTGAAGTAAACTTCAGTGACAGTTGCCTTGGGAACAAGTTGCAGTTTTGGTCTATCCCATATTCTACTGGAACAAAGAAAAAAAGTTTGCAATAGCTACTTGCAGCTCACTGACGAAATATTCATTCTTTAGCCTCTTGAAGTAATATTCTACCTTCAATCATAGACAATTGAATCAATCTGGCACATTTTTTCTTAACAAATAACATAGTAAGACTGTTGAGTGTGTTAGCAAAGTCCTTATGATCTGAGGCAAAACTGTGGTATTTTGCAATAGACCAACAATTACTTTTTTGTATGTAACCTGAAATCACAGAATCAGGCAAAAAATTAAGCACTTCTGATCTTCAGGAAAAAAATAAAATCAAAAATGTCATAAGAAAAGGGTAAATAATACTATGCGGCTACAAGACAGCAATTATATAGATTTTTAAACAGAAGAATCCAAATATATGTCCAAAAATAGTAGAGAAATAATTTCCAGCTGGTTTGCTGAACTTAATTTACTGGCACTTACTAATGTTTTAGTTAGTTTTCTTTTCTTTTGCTAATGACTTTGCCATACTTAAGTCATTCTGTCCATATTTCCCAAGTAATTTTTTTAGATCCAGGAAGAAAGGAGAAGCATTCATCTTCATCTTAACAGCCTGTGAAAATTCAATTTGTTCTCAAGAACAAGTTTGTGGTGGGGAGATGAAGGGAAGGTTTGCCAAATATTGAAAGAATTCTGTTGAATTCTGTTGGAAGAAATCTGGTTTGGGGCATAAGTACAGCACTTTGAACTTGAAATCAGTCTGTATGGAATCAACCATGTTTATTAAAAATGCATGCATTTTGAAATTCTAGATACTTGCTGGAGCTGAGAAACTAAGAATTAGTGAAAACTCTCTCTTTGCCAAGAGTGTTCTTTTCCAGCCAATAGAATAGAGCAGATTGTCTATGAATGAACTATATACTCCCCTACATTCCAGGCCAGGGCAGAGGAGAAAAGCAAGCATACTGTTCTTTTGCAGTGGCATTTGAGGACCACACTGGAGCTGAAAGTAAAATCCAGGAGGGAGACTGAATCAAAACTCATATTTTTTAGTGGAAACTGATTCAAATGACTAGGACAAAAAGAGCTGCAATTAGTAAACTGTAATAGAATTTGGATGCACCAGAAACACATCTGGGAACCTAGAGATAAGTGGGTCAGAAAAGAGGACAGTCAGTGGGAGAAGGTGGAGGACAATGTGTGAGATGGTGATAAGAAGCCAGAGGTCTTCAAAGATGACTTCTCAAGAAAATCTGGGGTATGTGAAACAGTGGAGATTAAACTTTCTTGAAGGATAGATTAAAAGTATAAGTGCAATACATGTACAGGTAGAGAAATGAAATCCTACTCTAAAATGAACAGTGAATAGCCTTTTGATTCTCTCTCTCTGTATTTTAAGAACAAAAAATTCACATTTTCTTCACTAGCTATCAAATAATACTTTTTGCTTAACTTTGGACCATGTGTTCCATGAGAAAATAACTATTTGGTTGTCACAGATCTGCACTGAAGTTCATTTACTGAACTCTTGCTTCACAACAGAAATGCATCTTATAAGCTTATGTTATAATGCAGATAAATAAAAATAATATATTGCATGAGATAGTATATGACCCCATGTCTTAACAAATAAGCCCTTTGGGGGGGCTTTCTGGTATGTTCTGCTAGGATAAGTTAGAATTTCATTTGCAAACAATACTGCAAAATGTATTGAAGTTACATTTAGAAAATGCTATTGCTACTTTTTCTTGTCCAGTCTCCTGCATGAATTTATTATAATACCAGTGAAATTTATAGACATTCTATACTTACATAAAAAACAGTGGTGAAGATTAAGCTAGAAAGCTCATAGTGTATAAAATCAATCTAAACATTCAAAATGCTGACTCTGCATCAGGGAAAAACAGACCAAAACAAAACATTAAGAAAATATGATACATTATTGTACATGGAATGGCCCTTCAAAACAGAATATTTCATCTGTTTTTCTCTTATGATGTTGACATATGCCCCAGAGGACTTAAAAATTTGTTTTGTTGTATGATCTTTTCTTAGGCTATCTTTATTTAAGAAACCTAAAACACTTGAATCACATAGCTTGCATTTTGTCAATCAAAAAGCCTCAGAGCCAGTCAATAGAACGAATGTTCAGTTATAATCTAAGTAAAATAAATAGTTCATGACCCACTAGCACAAACCATTATCTGTATCTCTCTCACTCTTATATGAACCCATAGCGAACAGAAGGGTATTTCATTAACACAGAAAAGTGAAGGGTGATTTAGAGCGCCACTGTAAAGTTCACTCTGTAAAGTTGTCTGTTTTGTTACTGTTTTCTACAGCATAGACGTTTCCAGATAATTTTGTACCTTGGAGAAGCCTACTTTAGAGGTCCCTTCCAAAACCCTAGCAATTCTGTGATTCTGTGATACTCTACTATCCTGCTCCGAGATCAGGAAAAAAAAAAAAGATGGACTTTTTCTGTCCTAATCATAAGTGTAATTGGAAATGTAAGCAATGTAAAGGCCTTCATAATAAATAGAATTTATCATTTTACTTCAGAAAAAAAATCCACAGAATCACGCCGTGGTGGCAAAAATGCAGTTCTCAGAGTGTCATGGGTGCTGTGATGCAAAATATGCATGCAATATTTTTGTTCTCTGATTCTGGTCAGCCTTGTATAAAATTGACTGTTTCCCCGTAACTCCTTGCCAGCTAAAAATTGATTAGGAGAGATTTTGTTTTATTTTTTTTGACATCAATATATCCTAAAGTAAAATCCGGGTACTGCAAGAAGGGAAAGGTTAAATAAACGTGACACAGAATGACTGCCTGAATAAAGAGCAAAATGAAGACAGAAACTGATAAGCATTGTTGCCATGCTGGAAACCAAAGCAGTTTAGACAACAGCATAATGGCTTATGTCTACAAACAGTGTGCAGCGACAACCTTTTGACCTCAGGCAGTCACATCGTGTGTTGTAGGAGGCTATGAAAAATAATCTAGCATCTTATTTCCAGATTCAGTTTGAACACAGCCTATGTCTACATTTGATTTAGCCCCTGGGACTAGATAGTTCTGCTGATTCAGTAACAACAGTTACCTACACCTACACCTTCCCTAAAGGCTAAGCTTCAAGATCCACTCACTCCTCAGTGAGTGGCTGGGCAGTAAGTGGAAAGTGCAGATTTCACACCTTAAGCTATGCAACTGCAGACTTCCTTACTACCACTCTTCAGTTATATTGGAGGATATAATTCATTTCTGCACTGCCTTCTAAGGAATGGATTAATAAAAGGGTAGCCTGAGCTGGGAGACAAGGAATACTGTTCTACTAAAAATACCACTTCCAAACTAAGCTAACAGATGGTAAGAAATTGATTTCAAGGAGTACATTTTAGTCATGTAAGAGATGGATTATAACTATACTTTGTTAATGAGTGAGCTCTGTTAAAAGTTTGGCATCCTTTTTTTTTTTATTATTTTTTTAATAGCATTCTTGACTACTTCAACATTGTATCACTGAACAACAGGGACTGACAAAAGCCAAATTTAATGTATTCAAACTCAGAAAATATATAACCTTGAAACTGCTTTGCAGTGACTCAGTAAAAATGAGATTGAAGCAAGCTGTAAAGGTTTTAGACACAGCCTTAGAATAAATGTGTTATTCACAAGTGAGCTGCCAGGTCATTTCTACTAAGTGTCAACAGGCTCTCACACTTCAGGACACTTTAAAGAATTTTTCATATACAGCTTATAAGTTCACTACACTATTAATTCTAAGGTTGTTCATTTGAGGTCTACTTTTTTTTGTTTTGTTTTGTTTTGCATATTTGCCAGTTGTGTCTTTTATGTAGCTAGTTTTCAGGAGGCTAAGTTTGTGATCCCCTTGTCTGGAAGATACTATCTAAAAAGAACTTAGGTCACAACACTGGAATTTTAATGTGTTGTATGAAAACACTGAAGGAAATCTCCTCCCTTATTCTAGAGTGTAGACACAAATAGAGACGGATACTTCCTCACTGACACAAAGTTGTCAAAAGAAATGGACAGGATTGACACTGACTACTGGGAGGTGCCCAGGACATGTGCAACACCTCTGGGTCCCTTCACCCTCAATGGGTCAAGGGAAAAGCATATCTATGAGTAATGTTTATTGACCCAAAACCACATTCTGAGCAGTAGCCCTGAAGGAAAATTAGAGTGACACTGGGCTTATTTAAACAGGTCTACAGATAGATGAAACAACAACAACAACAAAAAACTACAACAGTGAAGTGCTAACATAACTTTTGTCTGGGATTGTACATTATCTTAGTTCAGGTGGAAAAAAAATAATGCCTTTACACAGAAAAACAGTTTTCTATGAGTGCTTAGTGTTTGTAAGGGGAAATATTTCATTTTAAATTTTACTTCTGAAGATGAACATTTAATGGAAAACACTCAAGTGGCATTTCCAATAGTGTATGACTAAATATATGTATAATATACTGTAAAACATACATGCCTTTGTGTATTTAACTCCAAGGAGACGAATATTTTCCACATAATTTATTCTGTCGTTTTTAAAATTCTATTAGGTCATTTCTGTTACAAAGAAGCAGAATAAATCCGTAAGTGCAGTTAAGGATTTCAGGGAAGTCTAGCACAAGTGACTTAATTATACTGCTGAGGCGTGAAATGGATCTGAAGTGATATACAGACCAAAGTAACAACCACAAAGTCTGCCCTCCATGAAGAAATAAGCATAATAAAGAGAAATGAACAATATTTTGCAACTTTAATTAAAATATTAATGGACTTCTTTAAGCATTACAATTGTTTAGAAGTGTTTTAAATGCCTCCATGACTTATCTGTGTTTCACAAACCTAGAAAAAATTATGGTTGTTAGTTAAAAATTATTACACATTTTAAATGGTGCTTATTGTATTTTATTGAATTCTAGGAGAATCTAATTGATTCTTTGGTTTATTTTCTTATAGACTCTCTTCAAAGGCCTGTATCTCTATTAAAGAGAAAAGTCTAAATGATATTCCCTGGTAATTGAGCTAGCTGCATACTAAACACTTTTAATCTCTGTCTTAATACATTTTTTTACTTCCCAAAAGCTGTAAGTGATAAGCAGCCCTGAAGTTCATGTGTAGTTCAAATAACAAATAAGGTAGATAAATGGAATGAGCTGAATAAGTGAAAAGAAATCTACTATGAAATGAACATATAAATTGTAACTATGGAAACAGGCTTTGTAATTAAGAATAATTTAGAAAGGCATGGAAGATATTTAATCAGTATGTAAATTAAGTGCTGATTTTTTTAGAAAGGTAATAGAAGTTAAAATCCTTTTAAAATTCTTAGTGTTGTAAACAAAAAAAATAAAAAAATAAGGTTCCAAATGCTTTGTAACTCTGCATCTCTTTATGGATAAAACTCATGTCCTGCTTCAGTATGTATTACTAGACCCATAATACAAATTAAAACAAGAATTATATTTATTTTTACAGACCAGTATATTTTTGCACATGGTTTGTAGCAGTTTTAATTAAGATGAGATAAAACATTGCAAAAAGGAAATTAACATTACTAGTACTTTCTAAAATGGGCAGGGCAGAAGGTAAAATATCCCAGCTCAGCCTGCAGGTGAATTGCACAGCTGAGAAAAAAGATACTGTATTTCTAAACTAGTCTAGTAGTCTATTAAAGGAGCACAAATGATATTAAATTGCACATAATGCAGACGCCTTAGCTGAAATATACAGAAAAATACCCAAGATAACATAAAATGAGATGACTGAGGTGCAAGATCTAGCATAGCTTTGCAACTTCTAGATTAATGCCATTAAATATTTACTTAGTAGTAGAGATCCTCACCTCTTTACACATATTTTATTATGTGCAGGCTAGTAAAGTACAGACTTCTTTTTAGCTCATTCATTAAGGCTTTTCTGTACTTCAGACATATTGAAGAGGACTAGTAGTGAGCCAGCGCATTTGCCTGACACTAGGAAATTGTGTGAGGAAGGACAAAATGGAAACTTTATTTTAGCTAATATATAAGAAAAAAAATATTGTGTGCAAAGTAGTTGGTCTGTGAACAATTTTTATGTATAAATCAGAAGTAGATTAAGAAGTACATGCCTCCTTCGGAGGACATAACTTTATGTCTTCTTGCTAATATTTCCATGCATCTGTTAAACGTGTCATTATCAGTAAAAGGGCAGCAATGCTAAACAGTTGAATATGTGGTGATGGGATGAGGGAAAATGGCCACAAACTGAAGCATAGGAAGTTCCACACATATGTGCATGGGACCTTCTTCACAGTGCAGTGACGGAGCACTGGCACAGGCTGCACAGAGAGGTGGTGGAGTCTCCTTCTCTGGAGACGTTCAAGACCCACCTGGATGCCTACCTGTGCAACCTGGGCTAGGGAGCTGCTTTGGCAGGGAGGCTGGACTACATGATCTCTGGAGGTCCCTTCCAACCCCTACAGATCTGTGATTCTGTGTTTCTTCTAATATTGAACTATAATATTACAGTATTGCTGGTGACAAGATGTGCTGTCACCACTACAAGCCAGTGTCAAAATGGCAGTCCATGGAATGGCAACCTGTGAATTTCCCATAAAAATAAAGTTCAAGATGCAGCCTTCAGTATTTAAATTAACATGCACTGCCTTTTGGGATACCAAAGGGGTGAACATCATGGATTTCCTGGAACACAGACATACGATCAATTCTGACCACTACTACTGCATCGCTGGCTAAGCTGAATGCTCAAATTCTTTGAGTCAGGCCAGAGAAGAAGACAACCTCTCTCCTGCAACAGAGTAACACCAAGTCCTGTACCAGATTGAAAACTCTGGAGCACACTGCCAGTCTTGGCTGGACTGTTCTATCACATCTGCATTACAATCCAGATTTGGCACTTTCTGACTTTCATCTGTTCAGGCTCATAACAGATGGACTGTGTGGGCAACATTTTCCTAGCAATGACACCATCCTGGCAGCTATGAGACAAAGGGTAACCTCCACCGGTGAAGGGAAATTGTGGTCAGCCCTTCTCCCATGTAACCAGCAATAGAACTAGAGAGAAAGGCCTCAAGTTTCACCTGTAGAGATTCAAGCTGGATGTCAGGAAATACTTCTCTGAAAGAAGGATCAGGTGCTGGAATAGGTTGCCCAGGGAGTTGGTGGAGTCACTGTCCCCAGAGGTGTTCAAGAAACATTTAGATGTTGCCCTGAGGGATATTGTTTAGCAGAAAAAATTAATGATATGTCAACGGTTGGACAGGATGATCTTGGAGGTCTTTTCCAACTTTGCTGATTACATGATTCTACTTTTTCACTTCTATTCATTACTCACATTTGATCCCAACTTAGAATCCACAAAATAACTGTTTCTTCCACAAATGGTTTTGGTTTTGTGCAACCCCATTATTAAATACAGCCTGCAGTTTCATCTAAGTAAACTAAAACTGTCAGAAGTGACCTTGCTAAACTTCTTTTGTCAATGATTGCAAGTATTATGAAAAGCCAGATACTATTTTTCTTCATCTTTAAAAAGGTAGCGTGGAAACCAGGCAGTAAAATGTAGCACAGATGTGAAAGCTCTGTCTGGAGATTGTGCCCTGGACTTCAGACTGAATATAGATAATGCTTTATACCCACTGTGTGCTCCAAAATACTGTAATATCGCACTAGACATTTTAACATCTGCATTATTTTCTGATCATATGCTTGATTACAGATACGCCTTTACAGGAACCTTAGGTAACAGTGTTCTGTAAAGAGACTGCCTTCACCATGAACCCCACATTGTGCTATCCCAGTGGTTTGCACGTTTCTCTTTGGACTGGGTGTTTTGAGTTAACCTCAGCAGCTAAACACCACATCTATCTGTGGATAGAGATAATAGCTTAACAGGTTTAAAAAAAAAAAAAAAAAAAANAAAAAAAAAAAAAAGCTATAACTAAGCAAAGCAAGTGATGTGAAAACCAGTCACTCATCTCCAGCCATTTGGCACCCAGGAGATCCCTGAGTAAGGTCAAGCCCTGGGAAACTGCTTCACAGTTTGTTGCAGGACATGACACTCCACTTTGTCAGTTTGGGACAACTGTCCTATCTGTACCCCTCCCAACCTCTTGCCCATCCCCACCTACTTCCTTAGGGGGCAGAGGGGAAAAAGGAGAAGCCCTTGACACTGTGTAAGTGCTGTTCAGTGACAGCTAAAGCAGTGGTGAGCTGTCTGCGTGGTCACAAATGCAAAACATAACACTATGCAGGCTTCTATAAAGAAAATTAGCCTAAAACAGTGTATAATGTAGTTTTACTTAAGTACAGGAAGTTAGTGTTTAGGAGCAGAGGTCTGACTGTTGACAAATTTGACTGTTATCAGATACACAATGAAAATATGATTGTTAATCCTTGGAAGCTGTGATATCATAGCTTGTTCGTGATGAAACACCTGGTACCAGATTTTCAGTAATAATCATTTAAGACCCTTTACTACCACGTTTCCTTTAATGGAAGGGAATAAGAAAGCCAAATGGATATTAAATATTTCTTTTCCAATTTGGAGTTATAGTAAATTCACTCTCTTTCTAGGAGTAAATCTAATATATATAAGACAAATCGATGAATGGTAGAGAAACTATCAGAAGCATTAGAGCTTCTCATAAAGAAACTTCTGTGCATTTCAGACAATTGAATTTTCACTCTGATATGAAAGTTTTTTTCATCCACAAACCAACTGAATCATGTCTTTTGTTCAGTTTTCTCTAAGATTTTATTGTGAGCACAAATGTAAATTAGTGCAAATCCCAACAGTTGCTTGTACCTGCTTCTAAGAAAATGCGTACTCTAAGATAATTAAATTTACTATTTTTGTAAACCTAAGTTTAGCTCTCCAATAACTTTTTTTCTGAACTTTTAATCTCTGAAGGCAATCAGACTGTAAAGATATTACTGGAAAGTGAAAAATATATAAATTAGCACCTGGTAGCATAAAACATTGTTTAAAACAAATAAGGAATCAGAACTTAAAGCATTACCTTTCACAAACTTCCATATTGTGACATGGATGGGTACAGTTTCTGCATTCTTTTTATCATATCACCAGATTTTATTAAAATATTTACAAGTTCTACCCACCAAAAAAACAAACATGGCTCACTCTATGTATAGTTATTTTGTAACTTATGCCTACTAATCAGTGAACTTTCAATCATTTCAGTTAAATTCAGACATTATAGTTTTCACACGCTAAAATTCATTCCCTCAAGAGAGACTGTTTGTCTAAGAATGGAATGGAATGAAATGCCTATTCTCCCACACCAGAGGTGTTCCTGAAGGATTAGATCCACAGCAGCACAAGGATGCTGACCCTGAGCAACCTTATACATTATCCTAAAGTGAAAGAGCGCACACCTCTGTCAGCCTGCTAACACTCCCTCACAAAAACTTAATCAAAATCTAAACATGAGTATAGCTGTAGTCAGTAAAAACACAGCTAGAAGATATTTCAAAGTAGAAGACTTTCAATATGCCAATTAACAAGGATGTAAGTAGGAAAATAACTGGAATGATTTTTAAACATATTTCATATAATGGTTTTGTGTGGGATTTCTTTTTTTTTTTTTTTGGCTTCAGGTTGCTCCTGTAGAAGGACAGTACACGTGTTCAAAAAAAAGAGTAAACTCACAAATGTTTACTGTGTTCTCTGATATTTTAACTCAAATCTTCAACAACTGAATGTTTATGAGGTGCAATTAATCAGCAGTTGATGTTTTCATGCTTATGGATGGACTAAACACTGTAAGATCTAATTAGTTGATGCTTAAACAACATGAAATTATAAACAGCAATCATGTTTCTTAATTTGCCTCTCCTAACACCTTCTCTCTACTTTTATTAAAAAAATAACTCTAACATTAAGTGTTAGCTGAAAACATGATGAGTGTGGCAGTTTTACATAGAGAAGGGAAAATTTGAACACATTTGTCTAATTCACTATGTAAATATGTCAACAGAACACTCATATGTCTCCACCTTTTAATATTTTTCCTCTATGTGGGAAAGGAATGATGATAGAATCACCAACATTGGAAAAAACCTACACGATCATTCAGTCCAATCATCCACCTATTACAAATAGTTCTCACTAAACCATGTCCTCTCAACACAACAACGGAGAAAAACACAGTGCTGAAGAATATTTCTAAGCAATTAGAACTTATATTTCTGGTTATTTATCATCCACTTTCACCTTCATTCCTGGAAAGGTGATAGAACAAGTTTTTTTCTGGATGCCATCTCCAGGCAGTTGGAGAAGTTTATCAGGAGTAGTCTGCATGGGCACCAGGGGAAGGCCATGGTCAGTCAACCTAGTAGCCTTCTATAATGTCATCACTGGCTGAGTGAATGGGGGAGAACAGTGGATGTAGTCAATCTTGATTCCAGGACGGCGTTTGCCATATTACAATGCTGAGGAAGAGCTGACTAGTTCCTTCAGTCACGTTTGATCTTAGTTGCCAGCTTTCCTTTGGGTATGTTTTTGTTGTGTAGGAAGAAACTAGCTGTAGAAAAGCAACCATCTTACTAAATAATATTCAATGATGTTATTTGTTATCTTCAAATGCAGAATTATGTTTGAATTCATAAATATGCAGGTAGACTGAGTTTTATTGCCAGATACTGTGCTTCTTTTAAAAGTAAAAAACAACTGTAGTCTTGATTTTAAAAGTGTTGGCATATGGACTTCTCGGGGACTCAACAGGAAAGCAGGTGAACAAAAGACTGAACAGGGAAGGTAGTGAAGAAATAACCTAGTTAATGAAGTATGAGAAGAAATGAAAAAAAGGACCTTATGAGTTCTTATGATCTCCCTAGTATCATAACTTTTCTCAGTTAAATTACCATAGAAGACACAGAAGACAGCTGAAATTCAAAAATTACTATTCAAAATTTATTAGGCTCCTTAAAACCTTTTCCTCATTAAATTTCAAAGATAACAGAACTAGCTTGCATGGATGGTCTCCTGATGCCACTGATTTATCACTGATCAAGTTAACAAGGACCCAATCCAGTGATGGAGAATTCCAATTTGTGTTTTAGATAGTCCTCCACTCTCTGACTTAAAATACTTGCATAAAATGTGGTTTTCCTTGGTAAAGACAGCAATTTTTATTAGAGCCACAGATAGTACTGTAAGCAGGGTATTTTTACATAATACTATTACAACTTCCACTGTAGGGAAACAAATATTTTACAACTTTAAATTTAGCAACTGTAGCCACATTTATTTGAATTGTCCATGCATGTAAATTACACAAGACATAAGTGGAGGCAGAGTAAGAACATTATGTTAGATTTGCTCTAACATGGCAGAAATTGTCATTACAACAGATTCATTAACAGAAATACTTCCTTGTATTTTTTTTTAATAACTTCCCTCTCTCTCCAAAGGGAAGATTAAAAATAGAAAATAGTCAAGCAATATAGAGAACAGTACATATAATCTTCCGAAGAAGAGAGATTCTCACCACCTTTGGGGATAGGGATTATGAAAGCTAACAGAAGTAGAAACCACATTCTTACACACTGGGAAATGCTTATCTTGATGCACAAAACAAGCTACCTAGCTAAATAAGCTGCTGTTACCTACCTTCATTGTCCTGTTGTCATAGTTTGTACTGGGATAGAGTTTATTCTCTTTAAAGATGCTCATATAAAGCTATGTTTTGCATTTTTGATAAAACAGTGTTAGTACACTGATGTTTAGTTGATGCTGGGCACTGTTTGCACTAAGGACTTTTCTACTTCTCTTTCTGCCTTGATAGTGAGCAGCTGGGTATGCACAAGGAGCTGTGAGTGGACTGAACCAGAACAGCTGACCTAAACTAGCCAAAAGGCAGTCCCATACCATATGGCATCATTCATGGCAATAAAAGCTAAGGTAAGGAAGGAGAAAAGGGAAGGACATTTGGAGTGATGTTATTTGTCTATATGAGAATCTATTATGCATGATGAGCTCTGCTTTCCTGGAGGTGCCCGTACATCTGCCTGCTGACAGAAACAGTGAATGGATTCCTTATTTGGCTTCCATTGCATGCATAGTTTTTCCTTAAATAGACAAAGTAAAACAACTATTCCTTGTCATCATGTAACCTATGGTAACTGCTATCTACCCAGCTTTGTTCCTGTTTAAAGTCATTAAATCTTATCTAATATCAAACCATAGACTCCAAGCAATCTGGTGCTTCCTGTTTCGTGCCTTTAATGTTTCAAAATGAACTTAAAACTAACTAAGATTAAACATGGAAAAAAAATCACAGCTAAGATGCAAAGCCAAGGACCACCACAGCCATCTGCTTTATGGATATGGAAAATAAAACTCAGGAAACTCATGCAACACTGTGGTATTAGAATGAAAACACATAGGTACTTAATAGATGAAAGTATGCCTACATTCCAGCCTAGCAGTTATTATTAGCACATGATCCTTAACAAACTCCTACTGTATTTCAGGAACAATTTTTTCACCTCCCCTCTTCGAAACAAAACAGAAGAGAAACCCACTGCCACCTCCTCTACATCCGCTACCACGATGAAAAACAGCACAAACAAATTAGGAACTGCTACTATAAAGTAGCTGCTTACTCTACTGCCATTGACTCCACAATGTGAGAACAGTTAAAACTTACTTTCATTTATTATCTCTGGACAGAGGCAAAACACAGATGTATGTCTTAATGCAATATTTCACTCTTTGTTCCATGATTAATCCTTTCTTAAACATTGAAATCCTTTATTTGGATTAATCTGTGGTAACTTACAAAAGAAACACTGCACATTTATAGCATATTATAGTGTAGTACAACTATTCTCCCTGAAACAGACAGGAAAGTAAGCTGTGTACCTACACATACCCTCTGGATGCTAGGAAAACACGTGGCATTGTCCTGACAAATATGCCTAAACCATCAGGAAATACCCTGGGGAGAATAATGCAACCCACAGATGAGAAACGTAGCATCTATTCACAGATGAGATGCTGTGGAATGAGTCAATTTGCAAAGAATATTTTAATACACAGTGTTCTCAGACAATGTGATCAGTCCACAATGGATTCTACAGACATGCACTCAGGGAAGACTGGAGTACTGTCATGTCAGAAATACTATTTTTTCACATCACAAGAATTGGTTGAGGGGATAGTTAGGACTAAGAAACACTACAATGCCTTTACAATAGCTAGGTGCCTATACTATGCATTTTTTTTTCAGTTGTACCATGAGATAGGAATGTGCCATAACATGTATAACAAGGAGTAGCTCTACTGTCAAAATGTAGAAAATCTAGGCCCATATACCTAGAAAATGACCTGTTAGATTAAACTATCATATTTTTGGAATGAGAAAGTGGGAAAGTACATGCAGTAGGCCTTGAGGAATTCCAGTTCCTTACTGTAACTGTCCCTTTTGTTATAATCCTGCACTGGCTACCAATAACTAAGAACTACTACACTGAGATACCGAGGAAGCTGACATAACCAATAGCATTATCATGCCACAGAATTTGAAAGTCGAGAAGATATTTTCTGCAAATAAATGAAAAAAAGTGAAAGTGATTAGAAAAGTTCCACTAATATTCTGTTTCGCAGTATTCCAAAGTGGAAAGTAAGAAAAACAGAAATTCTCTAAGATGAAAATTACATACTTCCATTTCTTATGAATTTTGTCTACTATGCTGAATTATCCTTTTAACAGTATTGCGATGACTATTATTACAGGAATCCATATCATCCTTTATTTAAATTAAAGGAATTTTTTTAACAGTGACCTAAAAGTTTCACTTCCTCCAGAAACTGAATTTTCCTTTCAAACGTAACTCCACCCTGCTCAGACAAGGAATGGGAAATGTAGATCACAGTCTGACCTTTGAGTCTCTGCAGGCAGTGCAGCACACTGATGAGTGCAACAGCCTGACTCTTCTATATCAGTAAAAGACTGCTCATCAGCACAATTCCAACACGATGAATTACTGTAGCATGCTATCTCATTGCAAAGGATTCTTTCATGGTTCAAAGAATTGTTGTTCTTTCTCTCTGTTAAGTACCAGTATTTCTTAGAAAACTGGGTTACAGCTGCTTGTTCATCCATGGCCTGTTAATCCAAATGGTGGCAAGTCCCAATAGTTCCCTGTCACTCAGAAACCCTCTTGTAAAATAAGAATAATAGTTCTGATTTATTTCAAGGGTTTTGAAGGATTAACTATTATCAGGAATGTGTGCTGTTCAGATACTTTGGCATCATAAAAGAACCTAAGACAGTTGGGCATTCAGTGAGACTTTCTGACAGATGTCTGCCATCAGATAACAAAAGCTATGAGTGTTTGTCTTAAACATTAATTTTTAATATTAAAGAAGTACTCCAACTTGCGAATTACCTTCAGCAATTAAGAGAGAACCTGTTGTGTTGGATGTGAACTAGCATTGCAGAAATAAACAATTTTCTCCTTAGTTTGCCTACATTACTGAAAACTGCTGAACCAGTTCAATTTCACAGTTACTCTGTTTCTCATGCTGACAAAAGTAATAAAAGACAAAAGAGAGCAAGAAAGGATCAACAATTGTAAGAACTCACACCACCCTGGGCAGTCTGTGTCAATGCCTCATCACTCAGATATATTTTTCTTAATATCCAACATGAACCTCCCTGGCACAACTTAACGTCACTACCTCTCCTACTCAAGAACAATGACTCCCCAAATCTTTCAATGTTAGTCATTTCTATAAGGTTTTTTTTGTTTGTTTGTTTGTTTTTAACCACAGAAAAACAAAACATCTCAGTCATTGTCCTATGCTGGATATAGTTTCCTTCTGTAACAAAGAGGTAATGGAAGACACTAGAAAAAAACTGGAATAAGAGATGAAACTGACACATTTGTAAGCCTGTTTAGAAGTACTTGCATGTCCTTCTAGAGGTCTTTCCCATGTATTGGAATAATATCAAGCATATGTATCATGAAGTCTTGAACTAGGAATGATGCAAGACCTTAGAAATGGAGCTCCGGAATGTAACACAGCATAAGCTAATGCAATTCAGAACATTTCCCACTTCACTGCTTTAAAACCTGGCATAGCAGGAGTGGGGAGAGGAACTTGCAGGAGTTACTAGAACCATTCATCCATGTGAATGCTCCAATCCTTCCTTCCCCCCCAGTCTCCTTCCAGCATGCAAGTCCCTTGCTAAACTTGCTTAACATTTTTCTTCTTTCAGGTTGTCTGAAACTGGTCACAATATTCCAGAACTGACATAAACAAGGGTCAAAAAAGGCACCAAGACATCTCCCAGTCTACTAGCTCTGATTCTGTTAACATAGTCCAGATTTTAAAGAACTGTATGTTTTGTGTTGGTTTTTATTTTTCTTCACATAGTATCAGTGAAAGAACGCATTCAATCATTCAATGCTGTCAACGGTTTATGGGCAGGTTCGGCCCGGTTCCATGACACCTGGTGCAGCGGACTCACGGACCCACGCCCCAGGAAAGGGGCAGGGGGAAAGGGAAAAAGGAAAAGGGAGAGGGGCCTAAGAACAAAACAGCAGCAACGATCTGAGGAGGAAAGCTAATTTACTAAATAAGATATCAGAAAGGAAAATAACACAATATAATACAATATAATTGGAATTGAGGCAAATGAATAAAATAAAATGAGCTAGAGAGAGAGTGTCCGATAAACCGAAGGCCTTATGCTAACGCTGAAGGCGGACGGCTGCAACAAACACCCACTGCCGAGCTCAATCCCGAAAGGAAGAGAGAGAGTCCCGTGATCGCAGACAGTTTTTATCTTTTCCTTCTGAGCATAAATACGTAAAAATGCAAAGCATCGCAAAGTCCTCTGGGGAATGTAGTTCTTCTCTTCTGAGACAGGTACACCCAGAACTATCGATGATCCACGGAGCTGGAGTATTAACTCTGTAACTCCCAATACACCACATGATGTTATGATGTGGAATATCAACAATACAACAAAAATCATAAAACCATAACAAATGTTTACTATGATTGCAAGAAATGGAAACCCTAAAGAACTGCACTGCAACTGCATCAAAAGGACTACTAGAATTCAAAATTATCAGAAAATACTATCCATCACGGGGACTAAAAACAGTTATTTCAGGGGAGTGAATCGTAACAGGATACTGTCTCTTGATTATAATTAGTTCATGTATTAAGTCATAAACATGAGACAGACATCTTCCTAAACGAAGGTTATAAAAAGCCACTTTCATTATTGAGTAAACAATATAAGGATAACAAGGTCAAAAGTGGTGGTAATACAAATGGAACTGGAGGATAAGATATGACACTTCAACAGAAAAGTCAAGTTTGCAAATACAGAATGAGAAAAATAAAAAGAACACTGGCACTCCAAGAGGCCATCAACTAAATATCAACTAATCTTGGAAAAAAAAACAGTAAACAACATAGAGATATGTAGCAAGTTGAGATGTCAGATGTTGGAAATTACTTTTCTCAGCACTGATCAGACTGCAGCTGAAACAGTGTCCAATTTATGGAAACAGTCTTTAATAATAGCCAGTTATATCAAATGGTAGTAGTAATTTGAATCTAGTTTTTTTCCCCTAGAATTTAAGGAGATACTAAGAAGGTAACTGAGATTGGAAGGCTTCAGAATAATTCAGCCTGACATATTCTGGAAATCCTGATGTTAGTGAGATTGCCAGGGCATCATTCTTTCAAAAGAATTACTGATGAGGAACACAGATGAGGTTTTGAATACACAAGCCTTCCTGTAGGCACACTATGAAATACATACTCATTGCTTTCCTTGAACAGGAGAATTAATTTAAGTGTCATTCTGGAGTTCTTTTCCTTCTTATGACTGTGATTCTGTGTCAAAGTTTTTCAGGGTCCAAACTGCCACACCTGTTGGAGCAGTTTGATACCTTCACTGTATGTGGATTTCCCCCAGTAACCAGGAGAAAATTGGAGGAAAAAACAGATTTGGAAGGGATGACATGTTTCCAGATTTTCACACAGAAGCATCATCAAGAAAAGGCACCAGGCCTTGGTGCTCTGTTGAACTCCCATCCCACACGTTCTGACATATCCACAACCTTAATGAAACTAAGACTAACTATATCAGCCATATTATTAACAGGAAAAAAAAGCCAATGGTTCACAATTCTTTACTCATGATAAGTTACCTGATTAACAGCCTTAAAAAATTTTACATAACTGAAGAAAAAACAAAATGCACATCTTTAGAAATTATCCCCTTTCTAAAAATTCACTACTTAACCTGACTACAAAAGTCATTTGTATTTTCTTATTTCCATATGGGAATGATACTACTACAAAAGGTTCACAAAGCAATGCCTGAACTGACAGGAAGGTGCAAGTCTCATTGATACAGGGTAACGGTGTCTCTTCCTTGCCTCTCAGAAACCTTGTTTTCCTAAGACCAGCATTTCAAAGATGACTTTAACCTCCATTTTAGACATTCAGTAGTGAAGATGACAGACCTACAAGTGTGCATATGCTGTTTCTTGTTATCATGTCCATGTTTTTATGCAGACAACAGTTATCAGCAATTCCCACTGACCTTTTTTTTAGTCCCTCCTGCCATTTTCCCTTACTGCAAAAACAAACAAAAAAAAAATAGCTATTAGACTCCAAGTCCAACTTCACAGTTGTTTTCATCAACATCTGATTGTGAAATCTGGACACAGCTTTATACTGAAGAAAAGTTATACTTTGACGTCCAAAGTTAGAAAATTTCTCTGTAGGAACTACAGAATACATTCACATAAAGAATTTTATTTGTCATGAAGAAAACATGAAAATGAAAGTATTTTAACATGAAAGAAGCAGCTTTCAACCAACATGAAGTGCCTTGTAATACAATAACTGTATTTCAAATAAGCATTTATTTTTCAGGAACTAATTTTTCAGGAAATCATGGCTGGTTTTGAGCTTCTTAAGCCTTTTCTATATTCAAGTGCTGACCACCACTTAATTTATATCCCTAATAAAGGTTAAAAGGATAAAGGCAGACAAGGGAAAAAAAACTTTCTACCAAAAAATATATGCTAACAACAGCTTATGAGCAAGTTTTAACACCATAACACTATCAATAACAACAAGCAAAAAGCATTTTTTATCTTCGCTGAGCATGAAATTAATGTGAAATTACAAAGGAGTGAACAGATGGTATGGCTGCAGAATAAACGAAAAGGAGTAGAAAAATGTGTGCAAGTAATAAAATTTCAAATAGATATTGGAGATAGGTCTCATAAAAGCAAAATAAGCCTGCAGAGAAAGTAAAACATGCCTCACAGCAGATGAGGAAAAAAACATCCAATTCAGTTTCATCCTCCTACAGCAATGAGTTCTTGAACCTGACCTCCTCAACATCCAGAACAAAGTACTGATAAAAAAAAAATGTTTACTGGCAAAGTATACTTGGCTACACACACTTACTTTAGAGTCAGTGTATATCCATCTCACAAAAGCAATGATCCATTAAAAAATACACATGTGCCTGTAGAAATATACAAATACAGGAAAACTGCTCTCAAGTCTACTTGCAGTTAACATCTACTTCTTACAGCAATATTACAGGTATGCATTATAAGAATTGATTTCTGTTCTCATGCAACATTTCTTCACATTTTGCAAACAATTAGGATTTCATTTTATATCCATCTAACCTTTCTTTTACAGACACAAATTACCATATTAAAAAAAATATGCAAACATGCAAATGTTTTCAGCAAACTTGGTGTCCTGTAGTAACTGGGAAATAAGAGAATTGAGCATATCCATCAGTAGCTGTCTCTGAGACTATCCATCACAAGGAAAATGCAGAAAAATAATAACTAAAAATTTTCCTACAAAATCAAACATCAGTAACAAAACCAAAAACTTAATTTGCAGGCATAAATTAACTGCAGAAAAGAGATGCTGATGCTTTTGAAGTCCATAAATAAAACCAGATGCTAAATGTAAAAGAAACAAGTCTTGTTTCTTAACATAATCCAGTGTAAAAACATTTAGACCTGCTTGCAAGTTTGGACATCTTTTCTAAATATAAAGACTGAGGTTGTTCTTCTGAAGGACTCTTAGCGAGCAGAAGGGAGCACTGTTCTGATGAACCTCTTCTTGCAGATGACTGAAAACAACCTGTTACACTTAATAACATTCAGAAGTATGGCAACTGTCTTCAGCTGAGTGTGAGCCACATCCACAGGAAGCTAAAAACAAAAAAAGTGCATTCCTTTCCTCCTAAAATTTTAACAGACTGCTTTCAAAACCAGCTCACTGGTCTGAGTGATCTGTTTGAGAAACCTTGGCCAGTTTGAGAGCTCTTTGGAGAAACTTAGAAAAAAGGCAGCAGCTCTCCCTGCCTTCAGTGGGGCAGTGACTACGTTGAGGCAGCTGTGCTCATCTGAGCTAGGCTGTGTCTGCATTGCCATCACATCTGGAGGGCATCTGTGGAATATTTACTGGTATTTACTGAAACTTACACCTCTTGAGAGAAAGTAAACCTCTAGAGTAGAATGTACTGGATAGTCTGCTCCATGATGTGACCTGCAATCTTAGCTGTTACCAAACACCAGGGGAGCTTGGTATGCTGTCTCTAAATAAAAAACATGCTTGTGGAGCAGGGTAGAGGTTCCCTGGCTAAACCCTGATATCATCCTGCAGTGATGGGGACTTGATGGTGCTATTGGAACTGATCGACTACCTTGTTTCCCTGAGCCAGCAGTTTTCCACCCTTCTGTCAAAAACACGTTTTCAAGTAAGCTTCCCAAAACAAAGGTATGTTCAACAACAATCACTCAAACTCCACTCCAAAATAAGAAAATTATGTAAAAACAGCTTAAGAGGGAAGGAATTTGAGGGGAAAGAATAGCATTGCAGACAAGCTGGGATCTGATCTGGAGTGCTCTGGCTGCTGACAAACTGCATCTTTTAATTTTGCCTACTTGGACTGAAACAAACTACTCAAAACAGGAGCCATATCTAAATTTATCTAGAAACTTAATAGGATTCACTTACACAGAAAGTTAGGAAACAGTGAAGCAGACTGAGTTTACACTTAGCTCACTATTGTTCCCAAGGTCTCACTGTGTGCTCTTTTACTGTGCACAGATCACACCTGCCTAATGTTTATGAATAAACATGCCTCCCAGCATGCTCTTCACTGACTGCCTGTGTCAGTCTGGCACCAATGTTTCCTATAATTATGCCAGCTCACTTCTAGCTAGATCACATATCTCTACATTACTCCACTGCCTAAGCTATAGATGTGTTCTTAGTGGATCCAATTGTCTACAGATTGTTAGTTTACATTTTGTGCCAGTCAGAAATAGCTGGATAAGAGCACACAGGCAACTGGTGCATGGCAGCTAGAACATGGTATATTTACACTATTGATGTATGGCACTGAGTTTACCTTGACTTCTAATTCTAGACAAGCTCTTAATAAGAGTAACAGCTTTGCCCTTGGAGTTTATTCCGGTCATTGCATATAGCTATATCTTCCCTGATGATTTAGTTGCATACAGCAGTCTTGCTATCCCCTAGACAAAAATGAGTTTATTGCATTTTTATCCTTTCCACCTCATGGGTTTTTTTTTAAATTTTTTAATTTTTAATGACATGAGTTATGGTACTTGACTTCTTGGGGTCAAGTCCTTAGATTTTCCTTATTCATCGGACTGTTAAAAGGGGCAGTATTGCTATTTAGTCCATTAAATACATGTACATTAGAGGACTCAAGATTTGATCGCACCATACCTAATTAAAAAAGGTACTTAAAACTAGTAAAACTAATTTTAATAATTCATTATGTAATTTATCTTATTTGTAGGTAACTGTGCTTGTACTACTAACATAGTTGTGAAGTTTAGATACTCATTCGAGCTCATTAGCAATGATAAACCAGAAGAGTTTTACTGAACTGGCAATAATATATTAAAAAAACTCCACAGAATGTGATGAAGAATAATCTCTTGGTGAAAACAGCATTTTAATTTACCTTCTAGGGAATCATCTAGGAATAGCTTGTTACATACTGGCAGAAGTAGACAGCAGAATAAAACCTCAACTTTCAAGCATGTATTTCTATGTAACAGTGACAGTAAATTAATTTCTGGTGACAGAATCAACTAAAATGTTAAGCTGCGCAAAACAGTATTTCTTGGTTCTCAGGCATGAATATTAACAAGATCTTCCAGTATATGCAAACTCCGTCCCCCTTATCCATAGGAATTTCAAAGACATTTGACCTATCAAAGTTAACTGAATTAGTTGAAGTACTTCTCATTTTTTTAAATGTGGTACAAACAAGCCCACATTTCTTGCACCTGTGCAGCTCTATTCAGAAGACATAAAATATCTTTTGTCAAACACTGCACATCAAACAAATACAAAATGTTCCCAGAATTAAAACACAAATTCAGACACAAATTTGTTTAGCTGTAACTTCAATTGAATGCTTCTTTGAATTCAATAAGGAAGAGTTACCTTCCTTGAGCAAGGCAGGAATTGCCATGCCATGACTAAAGAAGTTCAAACTCAATAAAAATAGCTGTATCCTTCTGTACTTTGTCTCTAAAACAACATCAATAAATTTTCCGGCTAATCTACTGCCCTATTTCTGAAATCTTTACTTTCTGTAAAAGAAACAACATTACCTTAGAAGTTCTTCATTTCCTGTTATAAACATTTAAGCCTAGGTTAAGTGGACTTCATTTTCTTTGGAGAATTTTTATTTCAACAGTTTTCCATGAACAGTTTTCTGAATAGAACCTCACACATTATCACCAAACCTCAAGACAGAGACAAATTTAAGCATTACTTTCAAACATGTAAAATGCTTTTTCAAAGTGCTTTCTAAGCATTCATCTATGCACATAAGAGTGGTTCTTAGGCAACTCTGGAAAAGCTTTTCACAAATAATTTTAGCAATTGTGAAACATGTAAAGCTTTAGAAACATGGAAACTCCAAAGGTTGTGGTACTGCAACAGACACCATATACATAAGGAATGTACAGTTCAGACAGATATCAACACTAGAAGTGTTCTGAAAAATGGATTCGCTGCATGTAACTACTACAAATGATGATGAGGAAATATACTGGACTGCCTACATACCAAATTTTTAACAAAAAATAAAGGAATAAAAAGGACCAAATAAACTGCCCTGAGGGACAAAAAAACCTAGTTCTTTATTCTAGGATGTGGTCTTTTATCTGTTAAGTCTTTAGTGTTTTATATCAACTGCATAAAAAGTATTAGATGTGGAAGTTGGTTATTTCTTCATTACACATCATTTGTAGCACGCTTTTTCTTATCCATTCATTCAGTCACAGTTGTTGAATAGACTGATTTTACCTTCTTAGTTTGCCTTTAATTGAGCTGTGACTTCAATTTTAACATAATATAAACTTAACTGTAGCATAAGAATCTGCCTGGAAGCTTTGAGAAAAACAGTCTTCACTATTGTGACACACAGAAAACTAACTGGAGGCCTAATTACACCATGGAGTGGGTCCACTCAATTACTCTGAAATTGTCTCCTCTTACCACCATCTCTAAAATGGAGAATTCGAGTGTGGTTTTAATAACCATAATCCTGATTTACCATATCATTACGCTGTGGATAATCTGTAACCTTACTATAATATAAATCAACTCAGTATCAAAATATGGCTAAATTGAGATTTCTCCAGACTGTGGCCAGGTGAAGACTTTGACCAGCTCAGGTGAGAGGCATAACTGGAACTGGACTGTCACAGATAAAAATTTCTTTCCTTTCACTTATGATGAGAGAAGTCTCAGAGAAAGCTGTTTCTGAGCAAGAATGCTAAAATTAGAGAAATAACCTTTCAATTTCTGAAGTAGAAGTCAATACAAATTCAACAGTAGTTAACAATAACATCCTATGCTAAATATATTTAACTCGTTACCAGAGCAATATAACATTTGAAAGCAATATAAAATTATAGTTTCAGAACACCACTCATATATACATGCATGTTATAGAAAGATTAAAAGATTCAATCATATTAAATGACTTTAAAAAAAAGAATAAAAAATCTTTGATCTGCTGCCACATGTTTAGAGCTTTGAAATGCCTGTTCCCATGCCTTTTGCAGTAAACAACCATACAGAATACTTCAGAAGGCAATACTGTCCTCCATGTAAGTGAATGTCTCAGCCAAGAGGAATCTGACACAGCTAACCTTGGATTATATTTTGTATAACTGGAACAAGAATGGTGTAGAACATCCATGTGTTTGCCTACTCTAGCTCCTGACAACTAGTGCTTCATTTAAAGCACGTGCTTTTGATCTTTCCCAGTTTGAAGTCACATTTCTTGTGATAGTATAAAGAGCAGATCATTTCTCAGTCTTGCTGTTACCACAGTTTAAGTAGGAAGAGTAATAATGAGAAGACAAAAGCAATATCCAGTTCTAGAGGAAGCAACAAGGCAAATACACCTAAAACAAGCATTATATCTCCTCCAGGACCAGCTGCTTCTCCATTCAGCATTTCTTCTCCAATGCCTCGATCTCTCAGCATCTTGACTGGTTATTATTAATATTTCTTATTAGATACTTACAAGATCTTTGCTCATGGAGAGTAACGAACTAAACTCCTGGCTGCAAGGGCCAATCTAGTATTAGGATCCAGAGACAATTTTTATGGTACTGAATTTACTTAAGTCTGGTTGTGTCTATATCACTAAATTGAACAGTGCCACATATTTTCCTTTTATTTTCTTTTGTGTGCATGTGTGTATTCAGTGTACTACAACAGTCCCTGCCATGACTTTGACATAGGCAAGACAGCCCTCTCTAACCATTTCTGGTTGTTTCCCAAGGGTTTTCATAGGCCAAGGACCATTCCAAACAGATTTTTTGAGGGGTGAGAAAGCTTAGTAAGATGGACGCTGGCTATTCCATACCAGCTGGCATTAGCACTGGAAAACAATACTGGCCACAGTCAGTTTAACATTATAGACTTGGAGGTAGAGATCTGAGCCATGGCAATTTATACACTTTAACACAACAGATGAATGGGGGAACAGAAGAGAGCGCTATTATTAAAACAGCTAAAACAATAACACCGCAGCTGGTGTGGATGAAGCTGGCCCTAGTTATACTTCCCTTACGTGAAAGGAATCCAGAGTTTTGATAGAACAAATCTCATTTTCTTTCAGGAAGAAATAGATAGGTTCCTCTACAGCACACAGACACCATTACATTTTCACATACTCTATCTTGATGAATCAGTCTGTTAATAAGCAGCAGATGTAACTGAAGTAAATCTTGATCTACATGAAAATAAACACCAAGACAGTCAACTTCAACAGGGAGCAAAAGTCATCTGAACTTCATGGAAGCGGCCCGGGAAAACAACATATATATCCAGCAATGAAAAGAACAAGAAAAGTAATTTCATAATATCTCAATTAGTATCTTAAAATAGGAAAGTTACAAATAGTCTTAAGACATTAGTTACACAGATATTTTCATGAAGCCTAACAATCATATTTTTAAAGGAAAAAAATAATGAAAATATGAACTATTATCCCACCATCTTACCATGAATTGCAATGGTAATTGAGGTAGTCATGTCTGCATTTCCCAGTTTAGATATTTACAACAATGAATGTGAATCAGTTATCTCTCAAATTACATTAGTAATAAATTGTAATGAACATAACATTCAGCAGGTACACTTAAGTTATAAAGAATATTCTATGGCAGATCTCAGTAGTATCTGGTATAATAAAAATATATTATAGATGAATTTGAACTTTAATTCTAACCACACTCTTTCAGTTACTGCTGTATTATTATGCAAAACCCTTACAGATGATATTTTCCTTAAATGATCATAGTAAAAAAAAGATTTAAAAGTGCATTTAAAATCAGTACAACAGTTTCTAATATCTGAGGTGCATGGAAGAAATAAAAAAAAACTATAGCAAATATTTTAATCAATACTATTGAATTGTTATAAAATACAAAAACTTTTTTTCTCTACCAGTAAACCTGATAAGGAACAGTTAGATACATGGGTGTATTTCTAACCCCAGACCTTTTAAAGGAACACTGTTCCCAAGGGTGAAGCCAGCTTCTGACAGATCAACAACAATGCAGTGCATGCACCTGCCCTTAGCCCTCTTGTTTGACCATCCAGTTAAGTCTGATTTTCAGTTTATTAATAGGCAATGCTTGGACTACTTGCCTAAAGAATTTTTAGGAACTGTGTCAAGCATTTATCATACAGGAGTAATTGTGGAAGTAATTGAGAAAAATTAGGCTTCAAAGAGTTTTTGTAGAGCAAAGCTGCATGCTTAGGAAGTCAGCAACCTTTATTTCAACAGGTTTTATGTGACCTACTGTAACAAAAAGCAATTAAATCTCTTCTGCTTCTATACTGATGAACCCTAAAAGGGAATTTTTTTCCCCTATTACTGCATTTTCTTTTTCTTTACATGTTACAGCTATTTCTTAATGCCTTTACTGAAAAGAGGTTAATTCCCTAACTAAATATTCCTTTATTTGTAGTCAAACCTAAATATTCAGGAATGACTTGATTCTTTGTGGAAAACATTCATGTACTTTTACATTTAACTTTGGATGTAAAATGGTACAAGCTACTTTATTATGAAACATTATAAACCATATAAAATATAAAGACATACATTAAATATATTTTGTTCTTCCTACTTGTCAAAAATCTTTCAATTATCTCTACAACACAATTAAATACTGACATTCCAATAAAAACACTCTTCAAAAATTTCAAATACTCCAAAAAAAAACCTTCACCAATGAAATCCTTCTCTCACTGTTAAGCACGAAACTTGTGCTCATCAAAAAGTAGTTCCTGCACCGTGAATAGGCGCAGGATATTGACAAAGCCCTGTGATCATACTGTATTCCAACAAGAAAATGATTATAGGTATGCCATCTTATTTTCCCTCTCTATTACAAGCTAAAAAAAAAAAAAACATTCTACTTAATAGGTCATTTTCTGGTTGAACTACGTAAAATCTCACTCGTTAAAATATCAGATACTTTAGTTTTCAAATAATCCTACTGCATGCACTAATTTCCGCATCACTATGTTTTCTCGTATATAATCTATTAAACTGCCTTTCAATGAGGAAATGTTCTTTTACTTGTAGAACACGGAGGCAGAATCCCATCACATCTCACTGATTTTTTTTGAATTTCAAGTGCCTTTGAAGCAATTGCAAGTACAAAATGTTTTGGAAAGGAAAGAAACATTTCACAGTATAACCATATGCGCTGAAACATTTTGGAATAACCATAACTATATTTGGAAACGTTAGCCTTTCTAGAAATTGTGCTTTCATCATAGTCTCTCATCTAACATCTCAGCTTCTGGAAACATTCAGGACTGATGGACGGAGAAGATGGTAAGCTGCTGAGGAACAGAGGAAGAAACTAAGCATTATGAAGAATATATGTTCTCTGTAAAAGTTGAAAGAAGCAAAATGAGATGAAAGCAGCAAAATGAGATGAAAGCATAATGGGAATAGTGAGCAATGAAAACAACCTAATGGTAATTTGGTCACAGGTTAGTGGCATAGACCAACAGCTGTTTTCAGTAGTCACAGCAACCATCCTGGTAGTCTGAGAATACCAGAATCGCTCCTGATGACCTTCTACTAATGGTGGCATGAAGTCAAATGAGAAAGATACTGCATGAGGTACTTGATGAACACCATACAATTTTTTGAAATATTCTGTGAGAACAGACAGTCACGCAGCAAATAAAAATAATCTTACACCACCACAGAAAATTCCTCAGAATACTGCAGTGTGTATAAACTGTAATACTGAAATGAGCTACATGCAAGTATTTTCAATTCCACTCCAGATTTCATAACAAATTTCACGCTGCAAGGAATTACATTTTCTCTGAAAATAATGGATCCACAGTAGTTTGCCCATGATACACTGTACATATTACGTATTACCATTTGGTAGCAAAGAAATGACACTGCTCATTTTAACCCTCTCTTTTTCTTTGAACTATTAATGATTATCTACTGAAGTACAAAAATGAAATGACAGTATTAAATCACCTGACATCATGATACTTATAGTTAGATCGTTCTATAAGTGTGAATGATATAATACAAATGGGTGAAAGTCATTTGCAAAAATTCAGAGAAACTGTATTTTCCAGTATCTCAATTTTTATTTACAGTGAATGTTAGATTTCATTCTTGCCTTCAGTCTTTCAGGCCAGACTGCAGAGTTTTGCATGTCTATCATAGTGACTGTCAGATGCCATGACTTTTGAGTGCAAAAGCTAAAAAACAAACAAGTGAAACATTCACTGTTTCCTTACGATGCTTTATCCTTCTCATTATCTTCCTTTTTCTAAAGCAACTGATGAAGCAACTGTACTAAAACCAGAAAGGAAATTATGTACTGTATTCCTCATACTCTTTATATGAAGATTCATAATTCCAGAACCCTTATAAAGCTGAACTTCAGTTTTAGAACTCATTATTTGGTCCATTTTTTCCCCAATTAAAATTAAAGTAATTTAAGAGACTCAAGAATTTATAACTTTTCTGCACAATAAGCTCCATCATAGCAAAATATCAGAGATCACTGAATGAAAAAAAAATACAATGGATCAGTAAAACAAGAGGAATCAGTGACTGAGAATTAGTCTGTGCTCTCAGTGGAAGGCAGTCACTGTGTACATTCCCTCAGATATGTCTGGTGACATTTGCTGTACCACATCAACCTGCTTTTGATGGTCTGGAAAAAGAAATGAATAGCAAGGTCAAAAAAAAGACATGGCTCTTCTCAGAAGAGTTTAGCAGAAGGCCACAAAGATGATAAAGGCCCTGGAACATTTCCTGAATTATGGAAGACTGAGTGACCTGGATCTGTTCAGCCTGGAGAAGATCATTTTTATAAACGTCTAAAGGGAGGTGGAAGGCAAACAGATGAGGCCAGGCTCTTTTTGATGGTGGGTAAGTGATAGGACAAGGAGCAGTGGCCTAAAACATGAATGTAGAAAGTACCATTCAAACATGCAGAACTTCTTACAGTCAGGGTGACAGGTCATCCAGAGAGATTTCAGAGTCTCCTTCTATGAAGATATTCAAGGCCCATCCAAATACTTATCTATGCAACCTATCATAGGGAGCCTGCTTTAACAAGGGGATTTTAGCAATCTCTTGAAGTCCCCTCCAACCCCTGCTGTTCTGGAAAATGTATTGCTGATAATTAGTTAATTATTACTTTTAATACTCTGAATAAGTCCAAAAAACTGCAAGAATATCTTACAAGATGCATGACTGGCAGCACAGCAAAACAATAAAAAACTTCCAGCCTTAAAATCACTTATAAATTAATGTGCTGTGAGCTAAAGTATTGCATTTCAGGATGCTTAGTGTCTATAATAATTGGTTCCTTGAAGCTTCCAGTGAAACAGATACCAGATTTTGTGGTTGTCTGAATTCCAGATGCCTGACCAGGCACTCAGCAGAAAATCTTCCTCAACAGAAAGGGGAGAAAATGAACTCGAAACCCTTATGAGGGTTGAGATAGAGTCAGGGATGCTACAGCTGTTTACCATCACAGGCAAAAAATGACCTGACAGTTTTTCCAAAAGAAAAACTACAGAGACGCTTACTATTGATTCAGTTCTCACCTCTGTATCAGTAAAGAAACGGACAATAAGGTTTCTCTCCTTGCTTAAAAATACTACTAGGAGAGCACAGAAATGCTAGAAACAGTCCAAGTCTCCTATAACTTGTGAGACGTAACAAATTGAAAAGAAACAACAGAACAATGAGGATGAGTGCAAATATTGCAAACAATCCCAAATGAAGACAGAATAAAGCATTATAGTTTGTACCAACAATATCTGCTTTTAGAAGCAATTAAGACTTCAGCTAAAAATGAGTTACGTAACAAGAAAAATCTTGCTGGGCAACTACGACTGGGCAACTGGGAATGGAAATCCAGCAACAAGTCTTGTGGGGGAAAAATGTATTGCTTCACAAACAAACAGTATGATGTGAAATTGGGTGCATGTGGAACTTGGATTTAATCTGTGTAAGTGATCAATACCATCCTGACCTTTTGCCTAAGCAGAACCATATGCTAAGTCCATGACCTTCCCAAGCTTCTCATTCAGTAGTTATTTTTAACTACATTAAAAGCTGATATCAGTAAGATTTTCAGCTTCAACTCTGATTATCCTCTTTAACCTACAGAGGATATTTTCTTGAAAGTCTTAAGATAGATGGAAAGTATCAGATTTGTTCTGATAACTTCCACACTCACTTTGTGTCACAGCTTCCATGTTGTTTACACTTACCACCTTTTTTTTTCCTTTACTGGGACTATAAATCAATATATTACATCATATTAATCAAGACAGACTATTAGTAGACCTTTGATGGACAAAATTATTTCAAACATGTCTTAAAATCTTTTTTATACTACACACATCTCAGTGAACTAAAATCCAGTGTGATACCCAGTTAATCAAGATTAATGGATTCATTTACCAGGTATTTACCATGTTATTAAAATGCAAATGATTTGTTTCTGTTAATTGTTCAATATCACATTGAATTATTCTGGGTACGTGTACACTTCCTAGCAGTTTTGGTGCTGTTCATCTGAAAAGCTTGGGCTAAAGAAGGAAAACTGTTGTTGTACATTTGTTTGTTTTCCCATTTGGTTACATGAACAGTAACATCAAAAAGCAGCAATTTTGAGCTGTAAGTGAACTGGAAGACTGCGTTTTTTAGAGCATGCAACATACAGGAGGTCAGAAGGGATGGAAAGGGAAATGATTAAATAGATTCTAAAGTGAGAATACTTATAGATGTTGAAAAAGACTGGTAGATAAAAACAAACTAAAACAAATCCAAACCTGATCAGAAACATTTGGTCAATAGTCTCCACATGCTGAAATTCTCATTCTGAGTTTGCAAAACAGTTATCTGCCTTGTTCTGTGAATGCATACCCAGTCCATATAAAACAGATCTACACTGCACTATTTCTTTCAAGATTTCATCTGATTTCATAATTATTTGAGCAAAATCCCAAACCTGCAGAATGTAGCTTATCTACAGGCAACAAAGTTCCAAATTTCATCACCTCCCCCAAAGACAACCATCTGTGTTTTGTTCTTATCTTTAAAGCATACAATTAACATTAACTTTGATTACTGATTCTTCTACGTGCTTAAATATTTATTTAGTATAATCTTCTTCATATGAATTCATGAGCCCCATTCAGTCTTAAAAAGATAGTCTCATTTTACCTGAAATCATATTTTGTGTATTTTGGCTTGCAGTGTGCTTCTTTATTTCTCTAATTCAGAGAAGAGATTTTTAAAAGTATTTTCTCCTTTCAGTGCATTTCACTTCTTTAAACTCCAGACAACTGAATAAAGCAGCTTCTCTCACCTGCTTAATTACCCGTCTTGTTTTTCTCTGCATAGCAGAGTCTTATCAACAAAAGCCTATTATGAATCCTAAGTCAGACTGTCAGGCAAATATTAAGAGTTATGAAGATATTAAGAGTGCTACAGGACAACTGTCAAATTGTGAATTCCAAAATTTCTTTTGAAGGTTTAAATACCTTTCTTCTCCAAATGAGGGCATTTATAAAGTTAAAATTCCTGTATGAAAACAGTGTAAGATATTAAAATTATTTTATTGTTTTAACTGATTTAAATTAAACATTAAAGTGATTCAGAAGTTTGCAAGGAAACTATATTTAGGATCACCTGTTACTGTAAACTCAAAGCAGCAGTTTTGCTATAGCCATCCCAAACAATTTCTGCTTGAAATTTTTTTTGAAACCACAACTTTAAGTCCAGATTAAAGATACCTGCAATCTAAAATATGATGGCAGTGAGATGGACATCTGCAAAACATTTGTTTCTGCTTTATTACTATTAAATTAATCACTCCAAATGAAAATAAATGAACAATTAACAAGCCATCATAAGCTACCCCTAAATTATGACTAAACCTATACACACCTGCACCCTTTCTACTAATTCCATAGTTTTAATGTTGCATGTTTTTCTACTTGAAGTTTAAGTAAACTTCATACAATCCACATCAAATTTGTTCTTAAACTTAGTTCCATGCACCACATGTGAAGGGACTGATACTTCCAGCAAAATTTTGTGGGTGCTGATAAAGAGCAGTGACTAACATCTAGATCACTTTTCTTAGCCACAAGGCCAGCCCTTCACATCCTTTTCATTTAAATCATTCTAACAGTAGCAGAATCTGTTATCTCCTACTAATTGATTAAAGTTCATATTATTTTCCTGTCACAGCTGTTCTACTGCTTCCTCAATTCTTCTTTTCTTTTGTTTTGACATTTCTTTCATCTTTCTCTTTCACATGACATCAAAAAGAAAGAGAAACGAAGCATCTCAGGGATCAAAGGAATAGGTGAGAAAAGAAAACTGGAAGGGACAGAGAATATTTTCTTGCAAGACCTCATTTGTAAGCTTCATAAACTGAACATGTGTGATACAGAAAGTTCAATATAAGTCAGAAGACTGCCTCTGAAACAAAAGCTTAGGTTCATCTAGTTGAGGCTCATAATTATATGCACAGAGCTGAGCCACCAAATGAAATACCCAAACTGATGTATGTAGAATGCACTTTTGAAGTTATCTACTTTATCTCCATGCTTCCCCAGAGTAAGAACAAATGCCTTTATGATCCCAGAGTCAAAAAGTAAATATAACCACTACACAAGCTACAGTCATGTTTAAGGTATTGACAACACCATCCAGCTAATTGATAGTATCTGCAGCCTAGTTCTGCACCCCTGTGATGGTTGCCACAGCTTGGGCCTGCCTGATGACTGTGGTAACACAATAGCTTTCACTAACCTTGTTGCACAGTGTGATCTGTTAAAAGAAAGGAGCTCCTCCAGTATACACAACCTAACAATCTGTCTCATCTGATAATGAGGCAGCTGCAAAGGTGTGGATAGCCTTCAAGAAGCAAGTTTGTGACAACTGCCTTGGCTATAAGCATGCCTCAGCCAGGTCTCAGGTATTCTCTTCCCAACCCCATTGCCAGTTGTCTGTTTTTTAAAAGGGGGACAGGAGAATTAAATTAATGTCAACATTTTCTCCCTTTAATTCTAATTTTTTTCCTAAATGCTTACTGACAAGAACTTTGAACTTAGGTGCACAACTATTTCCCCTGTAACCTGACGTGAAATAGTCACATTTCATTTGCAAGACCTAGGAGATACCTTCTCTGGTGGGATAAATTTAGTTTCCTTGGCCTATCAAGAAGAAAATGTAGTTGAATATCATCCCAAATTTTATCTGTTCAGCTACTTTGATATCTGATACTAAGTTCCTCCTGAGTGTGGGAGGATGGACAATGTCCACCCTCAGCCAGGATACTAAACTAATATCTGGAATCAGAAAACCTCTGTTATTTTTTGAAGTGCAAACAAAGGGAGAGAAATTAGAATATTAATCATCAAAAAAAAAAAAAAATTCTTAGTTCAGTTACATATTACCAAATACTGAAAGGAAAAAATCTAATAGACAAATCTCACTCAGTGATGAAGACCATCGGAAATTCAGAGTCTGAGTGATAAAATATTAAGATGAATAATGCAATGCTAATAAACAGATCTACACTAGTCCGAGCAGTGACAACCAGAACTATTTTTACTTGAATCCTGTCTTCTGGCTTCACCTGCATGTATAAAAGCTTGATTCTTAGAGCTGTGCTGAGTATGTTTTAACTGAAAATAATGGGACTGTGCTTTTCCCTAGACAACAGGAACTCTTATGGGCGTTACATCTTACTTTCAACACCATATCTTAAGAAATGAGCCATTGTCTAAAACATAAGATTTGTGACTGTATTTCCTATGCCTTTCTGAAAAAAAAAAAAAACCAACAACGCTATTTAAATGAAAATCATAGCATTTTGTTCATTTCCCTGAGCCTCTGCTGATTTGCTTAAACAAATCACCAAACTGCCTGTTTGTTTTCTCTCCAGGTTTTACAATACCAGCAGAAATGTAAGGGCTCTCTTATACTTTTATCATGGCATACATCGTGGTTTCACCCTTGTGGGCAGCTCAGCTCACTACAACTGCTCTCTGCTTTCCCCTCCTCAAAGGAGGAAGGGTAGATAATAGGATGAAAAAAGTCTCGTGGCTCAAGAATATGACACATCATTGGCTGTCACAGGCAAAACAGACTCAATATAGGGAGATTAATGTAATTTATCACCAATTTCTAACAGACTAGAGCAATGAAAAACTAAAAGTAAACTAAAAGCCTTTCCATCCTCTTCTACCTCGAGCCTCACATTGCCCAGGAGAACAAGGAAAGGGGCTGTAGTCAGTCCTAACACTTTCTCTCTGCTTCTCCTTGACTGTCACCTTCCCATACTGAGTGTACATGTGCTTTCCACCAGCTCCAGCTTTCCAACACCACCCCATCACAGTTCCATCCCACAGGGCCCACCCCTTCACACACTGCTCCCCACAGCTCAGCTGTGGCACCATTGGGCCTCTCTGGGGCAGCTGGAGCTGCTCTGATCTGACATGGGGCAGTGCTGGGCTCTGCTCAACAAGACAGACCTGGAGTCCTCCCACTATCAAAACCTTGCCATTTAAAACCAATACACAGCAGTTAAGAAAAAAAAAAAAAACTAGTAGAAACACACATAGGAAATTAAATAGGGAGAAGAGATCTGATGGAGGCAATTCATAGAAAAATAAGCTGAAGAATTTGAAGATAGATATTTGAAGCTGATTCAGCACAGAATACACTTTAAGGATATAGAATGTGATACTTCAATTATTATTTTACTTTTACAAAATGTAGTACTTCAAAGGACACATGTTTTAAGACATCTGTTTCAATTTTACTTTTCTCTGAAATGGATTTTAAAATCACCTCCTCTATGTTAACCCGTGGTGAGAATAATAAGAAAATTTTATAACTCCGTCTTCTTTAATCCCTTCTCTCCATCATTATAGCAATCACTTTTAAGCAGCTTTGACAGCAAAAGCCCTCAAGGATGGATTTGATTGAGATGGGTCCATTTCTCATCCCTGCTTTCATGGGTAAAGGGCATGAGATACACAGTAGGAAAACAGCCAAGACAAAACTGATGAATCCATGTGAGTAGAAAAATGGATACACAAAAATACCTGTTTAAAATCCTGTGCTTTATAACTGTTTATCTGTATGGTGTGAGTCCTTATGCTTGACACAGATGTATTCTTGGTAGCTGGATGCAATTAATTAAATCAATTAATGCAAGGAGTTCACAAGGGGACATCAGGATGGAGGAGTCCTCCTGATCAGATTTACTTGAGATCAAATCTTTTGTCATCTGCATTTACAAATTCCATTACCCAGACTATTAACAATATCTATGTCATGACTGGCAGTTCTGGACATCTCTGCCTACATCCCACAGGAACTGTCTCTAATGCAACATGTAAATCAGAAGTCAGAAGCAAATGCCATTTATTAATGGCTGAAGAAGTTTAACAAAAGCAATCAAAATAAAAAACAGATAACTGCATACATTGCTGAATTTTGGTTCAAGTTCTTTTTAAATCTAGCTGAGCTTTTTTAATCTAGAAGTATCACTAACAACAGCGTTTTCTGCAGGACAAAGGCATCATCACCAGAGATAACATTTATACTTTGAAGTAGACATCAATAATTCTAGAATGGAAAGCTGAAGATGGGGCTGAGAAATTTTATGGACTATTTAAAGGAGGTGTCAGGCATTTACTCAAGCTCCATGGCAGTTTGTGGACTGAAATACATCATATACACAACAGATTAAGTAGAAGTGAAAAATAAGCGCAAAATATTGTCAAAATTGCTTTTCTTTTTCTACTGCCTACATTCACCTCACTGCAGGAACTTTATAGGGAACAGCCATACAAAGGTAGAAATGTTGACTTGTTCAAATAATCTTTAGAATCTACTAATATAAAACCCTATACAAGCAAATATACTTACAAAAGTGTGCTTGCCTAGCATTGTTACAAATGCTAATTTTAGAGACTGCATCTTGATATTATCTCACAAGGAAGCTTATAGAAAAATAGCCTTATAATTAGTTTCTCTTGTGTAAATGCATTCAAAGTACAATTTATTTTTAATCTAAAAGCCTGACAGTTATATTACACAGAAAGGTTTTAAGATTTTTCTTTGCTTAAAATCTGATTTGCCTGACTCATGCCTCCAAATCTGGAGTGCAGTGTGAAACACTTATCACATTTCCAAGAAGACCGGGGAGAGAAGAAGCCTCTTGTTCACAATGGCCAAGGAAAGTCAATTCAGACAATTTAAGTTACTAAACTACCTAATAAAATATCAGCCTCTGTAAGTGACTATTATTTTATACCATTGCCTCAAAGTTTGCTGATGAACATGTCCAAGCTAGTCCTGGGCAAGGGTTGTGAAATCCTTTGTCTAAGGGACAAGCAGATGGACATGTCCTGGGGCAACGAAAGAGAGATAAGCTGCAGCTCAGTGGTCGCTTAACACTCTTTTGTGTGGTACTCAAATCCGTGGGGAGACAGCCATATCAGGAGACGCCTGCCTGGCACGCTAGCACGGGATTTGTCACGTAGGCAAGAAAAATGGAAGATAAAAGAGGGATCGACCACCATGGGATGGGTTGGGTGTTCTTTCAACGGAAACCTCATGAGCTGATTCCCTGCCGCTGAACTCCCTCCTGGGCCTGCTGCCTGAGACATGCTGCTTTCTCCTGGACCTCACCGCTCCTTCGAGGTGTTCTACCATCTGAACCCTCACGAGCTGATCACTGTTCGCTGCTTCTCCGGTGCTGACTGATGCTGTTCCTGGACTTTCCCCATGCTGCTTCTCCTGTGCTGACCCGGTGCTGCTTCTCCAGGACAACTGCTTGCTGCTCAAGGCTGCCCGTCGCTGCTGCTGTTCTCCCCGCTTCTGCCACCCCTGCTCTTCTGCCTCGGACCGTCGGAGCCGCTTGCAACTGGACCACCCCTAGGATCCTGGCTGGTGACTTTCCCTGCGTTGTACAAATCCTTGCTTCTTTCCTATCTTTCCTATCGCTCACCTTCCCTTCCCCATCACCGTTAACAGTGTCCGCCTTCCTCATCTCCCTGGTCAATACTGGTAATAAACTGGTCGGACCAACATTTGAACCGTTGCTTCTTAATCTCACGCCGGGTATACACATAATCTAAGAACCTCATCACTCTCCTTTATATTGGAGCGTGACAGCCTCCTACGTTGCCTTCCTTTTCTAAGTTGAGCAGCAAAATTTGTTTATATAATTGATGGAATTGTCATGCACTGTATTATATATATAAAAAAAACAAAAATACAACTTCAATTAATATTAGCCTTGTGTTCTGGCAATTCCACTGCATTCATTTATGTATCATGAAAGTAACTTCCTATAAGAGCTTTCAAAACTCTCCATCAGCACTACCTTCCACAGTTCCTTGAAAACAGTGACTAACACTGGGAGCAGTGAATGAAAATCCAACAGGTTTTGCAGTGTTGGTGTTTGATGCTTTTCATTCCCCATTGTCTTCATTATTTATCTGGATTCGCTTTATTCTGTGAACAGTACTGCATACAATTGGATTTTTGTCCCCCTTATGAAAATTGTTTCCTTGCTATATGTTTTCAGCATATATTGTAGATGAAGCAGTCAGGGCACTATAGTGCACAGCAATAAATAGTTCTAATTATGCAAACGTTTCATGATGACAGCAGTTCAATGTTCAGATTTGAATTTAATAACTTAAAGGGAATGGGCTACCTTTGAATTAATTTGGAGTAGTAATGCATTGAATACTTCCCAATCCACTTCTGAAAAAATATAATTAACAATTAAGGAGAAATTATATCTTCCTCTGACAGGGATGCTGATTCTCTGGCTTATAAACTCCTTAAAAGCATTGTGTGTTGAACAGCCACTCCACACAAAAAGATAAAGACAGAACAAAACCTTTTTGCAGTAAAAATAATTTACTGCAAGCTTATATTAACTGTACAGTCTTCTGCACAGCAGTTAACTAAACAAGGATTTTAAGTTGTTAAGTCTAGAAAAATTATTTTTTTTTGCAGTGTTAGATGGTTGTACTTGATCTTAAAGGTCTTTTCCAAGCTCAATGATACTGTGATTCTATCAGCAGAAAAATTCTGATACTCAAGAAAAAAAAGTTTTTTATTATATTAGCAGATGAGCAGACAGCATACATCTAGAAAATAACTGCAAGGTTGAAAGTATTTAAACTAGTTATAAAAGGTATTTTCAGCTTACTCCGTAATTGCTCCAAAGAACAACTTTCATAGTCAATGAATCCAACGCACAAAGGAAGACTTTGTTTAAACTGCAGCCTATTTCTATGGATCCCACCATAGGCGGTCTCTTATAACGCTCTTCCTGTGCAATCTCTCAAACTACTTGGTTTACAAGAGGTATTTGAGACCAGTGACAAGGTTCACATTTTTAAAGCACACCAAACTTCAAAAACAAGTAAACACACCTTTTCTCAGTCTCAGGATCTAAATTCAAAATAATCTCAGAGGAGAATAAACTTCCTGTTTTAATTCTAAACACTTACTGCATGTAGACTCATTCCTGCATGTCTGGAAAAATGATTGAGTTTTTAACCTTTTTTTTCCATATAACATATGAAAAAACGTAAGATTTTTCCTGCTGATAGAATCACAGTATCATTGAGGTTGGAAAAGACCTTTAAGATCAAGTCCAACCACCTAACACTACAAGTCCACGTTTCTAAACACCACATCCACGTGTCTTTTAAATACCTCCACAAACAGCAGTTCCACCACTTCCCTAAGCAGCCCTTTTCATGAAGAATTTCTTCCTCTTAAACAATCTAAACCTCCCCTGGTGCAACTTCAGGCCATTGCCTTGCATCCCATTACTTGTCACCTGGGACCAACAATCTCCACACTGTAATCTCCTCTCAGATAGTTAGGAAAAGCAATCTCCTTCCACCCTGAAAAGTAATCATGCATATCTACTTCTATTTGAGTTTTAAATTCTTGTTTATGCAAAGTTATTCCATAACATCTTTAAAAATGGACCTCACAAAAAATCTTTCAGAAACTCAATTAGACTGTCAATTAGGTTCATTCATACTCTTCTTAATTCATTAAAAGAAAAATTGACTCACAGTTGGTACTATCAAATTTATTAGAATAGAATTCGACTCAATATCTATGTTTATACAATTCAGGATAACCTTCTACTTGGAAAGTTGATTACTGAAATACAATCCACTAGCTTTTACAACTCACACTCCATCTGAAGCATCCCAAGCACTAGCACCAGCTGGGAATTGCTTCCAAACAAAAACTGATGTATTTCCCAGCTGCTGGTAGTGCTACATATAGCTGTATATATATATATATATATATATATATATACACACACACACACACACAGTTTGTATGTGTATGTTGATCTATAATCACAGTTTACATTGGTAAGTACAGCCATGCACACAACTGACATCTTCATGTGTGAATTCCCATACAATGCCAGTTTTCAAAACCTATGGATCAAGTGTGTTTGAGTACAGCAAAGGACATGTAATTTTCATATAATTTATGCAAGGTCACTTTTCAAATTATTATCACTAAAAGGCAAAAAACAATCTTCTTTGGAAAGTCACTGGTGGGTGGATATAGAGCAAAACATATGCAGTTGAAAACAATTTTAAAGCCCCAGCTAAAGAAAGGTATAACAATCTGGAATTTAGTACTCAAATTAAATATGAGGCTGAAAACATAAGTGACACATGAACCTTAGATACAGTTAATTCACTGCTCCTCTTATGATGTTTATAGTTTAAGAAGTAAAAAAATTCTTCTGTGTTTATATGTCCTAAAGACAAACTTTCTCACGGAAGAGGTTTGAGATTCGCTTTCAACATATGCTATCTTTTGTCTTATTTTCTTTTTCAGATAAAATATCCTCTTTTTTGTCTTACATTCCCAAAATCAATTCTTAACTGGAAAGATTTTTCATTATTTCTGAAAGGTATTTCATTGTAAAATAACATTATGCCAGCCTCCATCTCCTTGACTTTTCATACTTTTCCATCATATTTCCATATCTTTCCAGTTTTATTTTTTTAGATCATTATTACAGTTTGAAGTACAAAGAACTATATAACAGTTCTCACGTGATATTAATTTTTACCACTATCCAGTAAAAAAGTGTAATACTTTTCACATAGATAGTTCTCCACCTGGCTTGTTTCTGTGAACTCATCACAGTTTGTCAGTGAGCAAAAAGCTTACAAAACCACATTAAGGTAGCTGTTCCTTCAGTATTAAATTTCATATTTTTAAATGAAAAAGGTGCTGTTTAGTTCAACGCAAATAAACACTGGAATTTTGTTCAGTATCAATTGCATTTTACCATGTTCAACACAATGGATATTATCTTCATATATGATATCTTCTAGAGTATTTTTCTAATCGTTAATTATTAAATTATTCTAATGTTAAATGTTACACCTATATATGAGGCTTTCACATTTGCATCAAAAGAGAGAAGTTTGTGAAGTAGCTGTCTAGGGAAACCAAGAAAGAGAGAAGTGTGCTCTAATTTAAGCATTGAATTTGGAAACAACATTGAGGCCTTGAAAAACTCAAACAGTTCAGACACCATGTGAGAAGTCAAACCCATGCAAGACTTCTGTTCTGATTGAAGAAAGTAAATATTCCTGGAGCAAGAAGCAGCAATGCTGCTTATCTGATCACCGTTTCTTTCTGGTCTTTATCTCAACCCATGAGCTTTGCTGCACTCACTTTAACTGAGCTTTCTCCTTTTCCTGCTGAAGGCAGAGTCAGTGACCATTTCATCCCCCCAGATTTGGGTGCATGGCTGTTTGCCTAGCTTAAACCACTATGCCTTCCACTTCTAAAGTATGTTTGCTTCCAGTGGTGTTTTTTTTTTGTTTTTTTGTTTTTTTTTTTTTTATTTTTTTATTTTTATTTTTAGCAAAAACTAAGAATAGAAATATATATATTTTACAGCAATTGATAAAATATGGGTCCTGGTGAGAACATGCAAGCCAGAATTCAAAGGTGACAATTAACATCTAATAGCTGTGTACTTATAAAATTTCAGACAAAGTGAAAGGGTAACAGTAATACGTTCATTTTACAGTTCAGTGTTTCAGTGCAATCAGACTGGCTGAAGCCAGTCTCTGCAGATAGAGGTGAAAGCAACAGATGGAGGGAAGCATCAATTTTCATGCCAAAGGCTAAAAATCTTCAGTTCACCACAAATGATTGAGAGTATTCATTCAACTCAGCAGGTAGGGTATCTGATGCTATCACATCCACCACTAATAATTAGAAGCAGTACAAGAGGATGGTACATGCAGACATTTGTCTAATTATCATCTTACTGATACTCAATAAAAGTGTGCTAGTCAATCAAAAGAGGGCATACTTGAAGACCTAATTTCATAATGCTAAAGAATATATAAAATACAGACCAAAAAATACAAATAAAACCCGAACTGTGACCAGAAGCATTCAACTAGTAAGCATAACTTTTTAAACTCATTGTTGACCTTACAAAATAATCATACAAAATAGAGCAGCATTAAAATATGGTAGGAAAAAAAAGCACTATTGACTATTATTCTAGATTTCCACAGGAGGAAAAAAAAAAAAAAAAGGAGAATACCTGCTAATATGCTAATATTGTTTCTGCTTCTAGCAATGGAAGAAGTTTGAATTTTAGATGAGAGTTAGTGGATTGCCAGAACTAAATTTAAAAAAAAAATAATTAGCCAAGTTCTATCAGAGACAGGAAAATATTGATTGACTCCGAGAGTAACATTCAGACTTTCAGGAAATTGAATCTAATGGTACAGCTGATACAAATTCACACTATTTCACTGAAGTTGTACTTGCACCAGTTTTTGCTATGATACACAAACATGCAGAAACAAATCTAATTTTATTTTAAAAGGTTTTATATTCCATTAAGCATGAGGTTTGAAATTGCCCCACAATATCATTCAGTGAAAGAGAAAGAAACCTCATAAAAGAGCTGGTGACAACGTGGTAATACCTCATATTCACCATATGATACTCTGCCCCTCTGCAAAAGCATATACAGAGGAAAATATGATGAAAAAGGAAACACATAACGAAGGGAGATCACTCAACAGACACCATCAAGGGCAAAACGGATTCAGTGTGATATTAGTGTAATGTATTGCCAAAAAAAAATAACAGATCATCCAGTCTCCACTCGTTCTCCTCATGTGGTCCTTCCCATGGGATGCCACCCTTCCTAAACTGATCCTACAATTATTTTTAGAGGCCTTGGGCCCTGATCCTTCAGCACCCCATCCACTGTGGCTGCTTGGGGAGATCTGCCCCACACAGCAAGGTTGGGCAGCATTACAGAGTTACACTTCAGGCACCTTTTTATCTTTTGGTTCATTTCAGAGCGTAATGAACAGCCACCTACATGACACAAAAGAGGTAGTTCCTAAAGAGGCCTGAATTTGCTGGTTTTGAGGACTGTGTAACTTTCTGTTTACCTTGTGATTAGGTAACAATTATGTCATAAAAATGCAAGTTGATTCATACACTGAACTATAAATTCCCCATTACAAAACTTTGATTTGACAAATATTGAAAGCACTCGAGTTTAAATTAGGTGGTTTACAACAGTCCACGGTGATATAGACTATTCTCCACAATATAAAAAAAACACATTTGAAGACATAGTGAATAGTCTCTAAAACCACTAAGGGAACAGCTGTGTAATCACAGCTGATCATAGACAAGGAAGACATGGCAGAAGAAAAGAAAGATGACACTTAACTAATGAAGGGCAAGGGCAGGAGCTCAACCTGCAAAGTCTTTGCAGGACAGAGGTAAGTGGAATCTTGCATCTGATTAGACAAAAAAAATGCTCCAACATTTTTGAAGATAATGCTCCACCATTATCTTCAAAGCATCGACCAACCAATATCTGAGAATGGCCTAGTCTTGCAGATCAAAAGACTTAGAAATAAGTCATGGAAACTGCTACAGTTAAGAACAGAAAACATAGTTATGCACGAGAAAGTAAAAATAACTTGAAATTAATACAATTGATCTCACCATAGGAATCAAAATAGTAGCTCAACATTTAAGAAATACTGAACGGTATTTTAAATATGGAAATGCAGTCAAATCTTATATTTGCTTCTGGAATTTACAGTGGCATTGCACATGGCTGCTCTCAATCTAATTTCCTTCTTTGTCTTATCTTACCGCAAGAGTTCACATTATTATGAAACAATATGATAGTGCATTACTACAGCTTGAATAACTGTCTTTCTTATCTGGGAAGTGATATAAGTAAGGAACAGCAGTCAGAAGCAATTACGTAGAACTCTGACTAGTATTCCCAAAAGAGAAATACACACATTTTTATGTTTAGTTCCACTGCATGTGTTTATTTCAAATCCAGAATCTTCCCAATACAATCAGAAATTCAGTTTTCTTCAAACACTGTAACACTTCATTTAGCAAGTGAGAAAAGGAGTACAGAAACTACCAAATTAAACAGATCTTTAGGAACTATTTAAATGTTATTAATTTACTTACAGTAATGGGAGTTTACCAGATTCAGTGCATGACTACCACCTATTTTGCAAAGAATGTGCTCCTGCTTTTAATATAGTAAGCTTGTTTACATGCAAAATGATCTTGCTAACTCGTAAGTGTCAAATAACATTTTATGTATAGTCTTTTTAAAATGCTTTTACAGGGATTTATTTAAGATTTACTTGAAAAGGTAAGGGATTCCATCATTTGAAGTCTAGTTGAGATGAGCAAGTATTACCACTGTGCTCATCTTATGGAATCACTAGGGCTGTCCTCAACCAGTAACATTTAGAGCATTTATGCACTTTTCACCCTCCTATCACAGAGTGATTGGTGGATGTAACCCCACTTGATTCATAACGAGCTCTGTAATGTACTGTAAGTAATGCAATGCAGGGAAGGAACTGAAGGGAAATACACACAGGATTAAAGTTTTCTTTATATGTATATTCTGTGATGCTTATGATTTCAGAGATGGAACGGACAAAACTCTTGAAGGAATAGTTAGCTGAGAGGATAGAATTGCAAGGAGAAAAGAGAAAGAAGGTGTGGCAAGTTGAAACTTCAGAACAAGATAGAAGTTTAAGCTTGAAGAGCATGGTATCAGATTTTTTTTTTTAATATAAACTAGAATATTCAGCTGGAAACCAGCAAAGAGAAAGTTGTTGTACATGCTGTTGTACATGTCACATATGTAACTGATCAGAACTGATAAGGAAAACTACTTAGACCTTTAGGATAAAGCCATAGGCTTTCCTTCCTGACACTTCTTCATTTAGCCAAATTAAATAACATTACAATGCAATGACACAAACAGAACAGACCTCTGTAAATGTTTTGATACAGGAAGAGAATCACCTCTTCAACCCACTCTCCACCTACATAATGCCTACTGCAAGAAAGACTTAGGGTCAGTTACTATATCCTGCTTGAATAATGAAAAAGAGTTAATTAGAAAATGGAATACTTTCATAGCTACCCTAGAAAACACGTTAGTGCTGAAGTATTTGACTGGTAGCTTCAGATTTGTCCAGTTTATAAAGTTATTTGGCAAGTATAAATAAAACATGAACTAATTACCTACTTTGATTGCTATCTCTGTGTTACCAGTCAAGCAGAAAACTCATATGTAACAAATTTGCATTCAAAATACAAAGATAATGTGCTATTTTAACAGATCTTTCAGAGAAATAAATTCTGAATAAACCTATAAATTTCCAGCAGAAATCTCCTTGATCTGATTGACTGGAAGCTAGAAGTGAAGCTCTGTGTGATAACCTGTAGCATTATGAACTTAATGGGATTTGAAATCTTCAGCATACACTATTATTGGTATGTGTTACTATTTCAGCAACAAATAAGCAATATCTAACGACAAAATATCAAAAGATCTCTCAACAGTGCAATTACAGAAGCATTCACTGTTCTGGTACTTTCAGATCCAGGCTTTTTTTTCTTTTTTTGACACTCCACAATAGTACACTCCAAATTATAGATTTGAACTCCTCCATCACACCAAAGATGATCTCTTTCCACTGAACTCATTTGTTCACCAACCATATTCATATCCTGTTTTGTACCTGTAAGAACTTGCCCTGTAGCATTCTACAAAGGAAGTTGATTAAAATGTATTTATAAGAATGTCAGGGGAGATGAGTACAGAGAGACTGCAGTATGTTCCAGTTTAGACATGCTTCACATGAGCTTCCTCCTGTTTTGATAAGCTAGTAGCAGCATTAGGACTGTAGCCACTTAAGTTTTAAGACAGCATGTCTTTTTGATTACAGTGTAAATCAAATATCTATAGCCCCTAAACCAAAGTAATTTAAACATCTAATATGCTCAGCAAATGAGCAGAAAGGACTTTGGCCCCATAGCACCCACCTCTTCTCAGATAAGATTTCTTAAAGTTTTAAAGTTTAAAAACAGTATTTACTCAGGAATACTCAAAAGATAAAACTAAGAGATTTTATGCCTCTATGTGCTGCTAAAAAATAAATACAAGGCTGCCATAGCTTCCTGTTCCCAGGTCCCATCATGTCTGTGCACAATGACACCTTATATATATGTACACAAGCATTTAAATACAGACAGTGACCACAGCATACACACAGAGAGCACAAATGAATTCATCCTGTTCTCCCCTCAAGCTGATTAGGATGAAATCCTGTTAGTGGAAAGCACACACACGTATATTGTATGGAACCCTCCAGCAGCTAGTCTATCCAGTAACTGCACCTAGGATCCCCTGATCTCCAGGTGCTCCTGGATGCGCAGAATCCTGAGCCCACAGCCTAAGCCCAGTTGCTATAGTAAGATGTTCTGGTGCACACAAACACAAGCAGTGTGGATCCTTCCAGTAAGTTGCTTATGATGTTAGGTCTATTCAGATGCTGGCCCCTGTATCCCCTGGTATCCTAGTTGCCTCATGGCCTACTGTACATACACACATGAACCTGGTCTAGGGCTATGGCCTTAGCCATGCTGAACTGCAGTAGCAGTCTCTCCAGTAGCTGCCTCAGGCTCCCCTGCCTTCTCCAGTATCTGGTACAGATTATTGCCTCTCTCCATTAATCGCCTCCTAAGCCTCTTACCTTACTAGGCAGTGGAGCTTAGATTTGGCTAGTGACATACATTCACTCACCAGACACATACGCACCATTTTCTCCAGTTCCTGGCACCCCAAGCACTTGCTGGCCCCTACAGCATATGATCTTATTCCAGCACATATACCTCCATACACACAGGCTTTCAGATGAGAGTGCTTTCACTAAGGAGAACAAATGTTTAATAAGAAAACAGGAGAGACTGTACTGATGATGCACGAGTCACAGACAGATGAGTATACATTTACACGACCAGCCTCTTTTACTTCCCTCTTTATTACCCCCCACACTTGTTCCTTCCCAAACAGTTTTGACCCCTTACTTTGCCTTTGGTCCTCCCCTTGAACATCCCAAGATGTTGTACACTCTCAAACTGTTATTCCTCTGTATTCCCTAACCTCAATCTGAAATATGTTCTTCTCAGACTCTTTCCTGTCCAGCTTTGGGTTATCCATGGTTTTAGACTGGTCCAAATTAAACAAGTAAATTTAGGCCATCATTCCATGTGAAGTCAGAGTATGTACACCAATTAACCATGCTTTATACAGTATCTTTAAGTTCAGTATCACTGTTACTACTACTTTGATGTTTTCCCTTAGACAAGCTCCTTTGATTTAAGGCTAAGCAGCCAGACAGGATAGCAGTACATAGACTTAAAAAGGCATAAAATATTACTGAAAACACAGCATCCTAATTTCTCCATGATTGTATATGATAATGCCTAAAGAAAAACATTTCATATGTGCACACAGTGATATTGTGCAAATTAAAAATTAGTTACACTTTCATCAGAAATCTCTCTCTTTCTTGCTATATTCTAGTAGGAAATCTGCCTTTGTAGAAATAACTAGATTTTTTAGGAAAATTAATTGCCTCATACTTAGGAGCTAGAAACATCAAAAACTGCTGCACTTTACTCCTACCCAAGCAAAATGAATTTCCCCTTTGCCATCAATGGTTTTCTGAGCTGCTCATTAAGCTGACTGTCCTAAGAGGAATCATCCAGAGTTCATCAAAAGTAGATACCTTTAACTGTAAGTAAGGTGTTCCATGTCTTCTTCCTCTTGTGGATTTATTAAGAGATACCAGACATTATAGGACATTGATATTTTCTACTTCTGTTATTGTTTCATTAAGACTTTCTCACAGAACAACTGCCAACGAAGAGCTGAACATTTATTTGGAAAACAGTGACAGGAGAGGATTGCACTCTTCACAAACAGCTTTAGCAGGCACAATCCAATCCAGGATTGTGCTAGGGTAAAGCAGGAAGGCAGGTACTGATGGAAGGAGCAGCAGAACCAGTTGTTTCCCTACAGTGTTATGAGAAACTGCAACAGTAGTCACACACTTCAAATTCAAGTTCCAGCCTTGCAATGGCCTCGCTCAAGCCATCACAGTTAATATTACCATAGCTAATAAAATGTTTACATTTTACCCAAACTACTATGACACCTATTATTTAAAGCAGAAGGAAAGGTAAAGGCACCAACAAGGTACAGGAAGACTTTAAATCAAGATATAAGAAATCATTCCATAGTTTTAATTTTAACGTAATTATTACAGAACCATTGAAAGTTTAGACTGGAGATAATCTGATCTGACCATCTCATCAAAATAGGGATAACCTTTAATTTAACCTCTTGAAGTATATTTGAGAACATCCTTCTGAGGGGATAATTTGATTTCTTTTGTTCTTACTGCCTGAACAATGACATGTATGATTAATAAAGCAGCCTAGGTTTTGCAATTTAATAATTAGGAGTAATGTATAACCTCTTTATAGAAAAACTGACATTCTAAGCAAGCAGAGGGGAATATTGTATGTTAAGAACAGAACCTTTTTTTTTTTCTATTTAAAAGTGTATAGCACAATAAGATTGCCTTCTATTTGCTTATTTCTCAGCACATAATATCTCCACTCCACATACTCAAGGGTTTTCTGAGGGAAGATGCTGCTCCATGCCTGGAGCTCCTCCTGCCCTCACCTGGGTGCCTGCAGGGCTGTTTCTCTCACATTTCTCACTCCTTTCTCCCAGCAGCTATTGCTCAGCAGATTTTTCCCCTCTTAGACCTGCTCTCCCCAAGGCACACACCCAGCATCACTCACAGCTCAGCTGTGGCAGCAGCGTGTCCCTTTGGAGCAGATGGAGCTGCTCTGGTCTCATATGAGACACCACTGATCTCTGCTCACAGAGACAGACCTGCAGCCCTCCCAGTATCAAAACCTTCCCACACAACACAAAATTATAAGTATAGATATTATGTACATCATGTATTATGTATAACACCCACCTATTAGAGATACTGTACTACGGCTTAATAAGCTTTTGCAGCAGTGTATATGGTGATAGAAAAATAAGTAGTCACCTTACAGATATTGATGAAATAGAATACATGTGAAAGTAAAGTGAACATAATTCAAATCCTCCTTAACTTTCTTACTATATCATGGAAGGGAAAGGACACTACAGAGATTCAACTGACTGTTAATTAACTGCATCTCTGAAGTGCTAAACAGGAGCAGCATAAAGGAAGCTCTCCATTGCCCAGCCTATCCCTAAAATACTATACAGAACATCCATAATGTTCTTTACTGGCAATATGTATCACTTCCTCACAAGTTTCTTACACCTCTGCAGCAACCACTGTAAAAAACAGCACTTGTGCTAAGTGCTTTAGCCTGCACAACGTTATCATGGTAAGGGCAGAGGGAAAAGCTGCAGGGTGCATGAATTTTTCAGCACCTCAAAACCAGTTAAATTCATGCTACTACATCAGTTCACATGTAAGTCTCACCTGCCTGCCCCAAACTATTGCCAGGGGCAGTGCTACAAGCACTGTGAGAGGCAGATAATTTGACTGGGAATCTTCTCTACAGACCCTCTTTAACAGCAATGCACAGGTGGTTCTTAACTCTGCCCTTAACACGAGCCTCTGTTATTAGCTATTTAGAAGAACCAGATTAATAAAACTGTAGTTGTATTGGATTAAAATCATCTCAGCTTTACATTTTATTTTTTTTCAGGCGAACTTTCATAAAAGGAGTAAAAGTCCTAGCTGAGTCTAGTTAGGGTTGAGATCTTAAGGCCAGGAAAGAAAAATCCAAAACCAACAAAAATCAACCATGAATAATTCTACACTGTGGAGGTTCTTTTCAACAAAGCTCTGATCAAAAAGAGATTAGAAAAATAAGTAAAAGCTAAGCAGTACTGATGTATTATCTCTACAGATGAAGCAGTAATCAGTTACAAAGCAATCCCTTGAAAAATGATAATTCACTTACCCCTCATACTAATAAATTGTGAAGGAAGTCAGTATACCTTTAAGGTACTTTAAAGTGCATTATCTGATACTGAATCTAGGTCATCAGGAATTATGTTCAGAAAGATCACAAAGGCAACTTAATTGTGTACTAAAAATGAATGAAGTGTTATATTTCTTCTGACCTCAGCAAGAGCTGCCTTACTCAAAAGCTTCTACAGTACAGTACTCCATGGCAGGCAGTAAACACATTCCAGATAGATGGATTTAAAGAAATGATTATATACAATATGGATATGCACAGTGCCTAAAACCAAGCATAAACTAAAAGCATGGAAAACTTGTGAGTCTTCACAAGAAACAACTCCTGTGCTGACCTTTAAGCTTGGCATGAGCTTCTCCAATGCATTTATAAATGTTACCACAGTATTCTTCTTCAAGCCACTCATTAAAGATTTATTTTCTCATGAGACATACAAAAACACTTAACAGCAGTTGGATTGACAATATAATTTAATTGTTTCTTATCACATAGATTAATGCTGTGACTTTAGACTCATCTATCAGTGTCTGTTCAAGATCCATGCATTTTCTCTTCCAACACAAGAGAAGTGCAGTGTCAGGCCCTTAAAGTGGGGGCTTTCAAATCCACAAGAACAAAGTCTGATCAATGGTCTTCACTGTCCACCTGCCAGTGCATCCATAGTCACATTTTCCAGTGAAAACACAGTTGGTATAAACAACACAAAGAAGGCCCATTGCACTAAAGAAATCAACCAATATTTGATAATTCAGTGAGTATAGCTTCTGCAAATCTGACAGTGTTTGTGTTATGGCTTGCTAGCACATTGCTGGCAGTCTGTTTGAAGTGGTCTGAACATATATTACTCAATATATATAATATTGCAGAATTGAGTCACTGAAAAAAGCCATTCTAGTAAGCCAAAAAAAAAAAAATAATTCAAAGGAAACCAGCCTGAATGCATTCTTTTAGTTACAATTTTCTGTGGAAAAACATCAAGAAGCTACAAATTGCATATTAATTCATGAATGCACAAGAGAATTCCTATAATGAAATAATCACGAAGTTAGCACATTCTTAGACGCTCCATATAAACTGGTATTTTCTTGTAGGAAGTAGGGACCAAATATATATATATCTCACACTTTATCATCAAGACAATGCTGTTTTCTTTGCTTTGAAATAGTTACAAGGCAATACAGAGAGACCTAACACTTTATGTCAAGTTATACTGTAGTATATATGAAATATTACATTTGTTGTTTTCACCATTATGAGAATAATTAGTACATGCTTTCTTATCATCAATAACTGATTTCTTTACTTACATGTATCTATTACCAAGAACATTTGGACATCATTACTTTCTGACTGATTCCTTTAAGTGATATGCCATAAAAATTGTATTAATCAATAATGAATCATTGCATATGAGCTGCTTCCAGTGCATTCAGACCATATGCTCAATGAAACACACTTTACTAAATGATATTAACAAATGCATAACAAACACCTGAGAGAAATCAATCAGTCCTCTCCACACATCCCATTATCTCCAGTCCTTTAATTACAACACCCATGGTGTAATTACTTAAAGAGTCAGCAGAAGACTCAGCAAAAAGAACACTACAGCACAAGTCATGAAACCTGAGCCCTAGTTTAAAGAAAAAGATTAAATCTGACAAGTTACTTAATTTCTTCAGCATACCTTGACCTGTAAAACAATTTTTCAATTTGAAGGTCTTGCAATAGAATAGAACACAATAAAAAGTGCAACAAGACAACAGCGCACCAAGACCCCAGGGCACAGCAAGCAAAGAGCCACTCAGACACAACAGCAGCCAGTACAAAAATAGGGGGGAAAAAAAAAAAACTTCATACCTTCAGAAGGTCTGAAAGAACCTCAGGGAGGTGGCATTCTCCAGACAAAAGACCCTCAACTCCACTGTCAACCCTTAAGTGAGGTCTGGGAAGGGGTAGATCCTGGCTCCACCCCTTCCAGTCACTGAGGTGTACCTGAGCTCCCCGTGACTGCCCCTGCTTTCCCACCAGGTGCGCAATCACTCTTTCAAGCCGTGACATACTGTTTCCTCTACAGAGGAAATCACAGTAGAGATCTATAAAGAACATAAATCACATTTTATGCTACTTTGTTCTCCACAACAAAGAGCACCTCTGTGGAGAAGGACTTGTGGGTTCTGATGGACAAAAAGCTGTACATGAGCCAGCAGTGTCTGCTTGCAGCCCAGAATACCAACTGTATGCTAAGCTGCATCAGAAGAGCGGTAGCAAGCAGGGAGAGGGAGGGAATGGTCTCTCTCTACCCTCGTGAGACCCCATTTGGAATACTGTGGCCAGATCTCCGGCCTCCAATACAGGAAAGATGTGGAGCTTTTGGAGTTGGTCCAGAGGTGGGCCACAAGGATGATGAGAGTGCTGGAGCACCTCCCTTATGAAGACAGGCTGAGGGAGCTGGGCTTGTTCAGTTAGGAGAGGAGAAACTTCTGGGAGATGTCACTGTGGCCTTCCAGTACTTGAAGGGATTTTATAGACAGGAGAAAGACTTCTAACACAGTGCGATAGTGATAGGAAAAACAGGAATGTCTTTAAACTAAAAGAGGGGAGATTAAATTTAGATGTTTGGAAGAAATTATTTCCTCAGTGTCTGGTGAGGTGTGGGGGTTCAAGACAACATTCAAAATAGAGGCTGAAAAACAAGTTTGACAGGTTGGAAGAGGATACTGATAACAAAGGCTGTCTGCAGGAGACAAGAGCAGAAGTCAAGGGGAGCGTATAATCTCCACGTGATGATGTCCCTGTCTGGAGAAGCAGCCCATGAATAGAAGCATCTTGTGGCTCTCATTAGATGAGTATTTGCATGTACAGTTAGTGCCTAGACGTGAAGGAGACTTGTTAAGTGTTCTGTTGACATGTAGGGGGAATGGAAAGTTACAAGAGGGAACTTGGAAATGTATATAAGTGATGTTAGAACCTGCAATAAGGGATTTGGATTGTTTGCACATCTGAGTCCATGCCTTCAGACACTGCAGTGATGCACTGACACAGGCTGCCCAGTGAAGCTGTGGATGCCTTACCCTTGGTTGTGTTCAAAAGTTGGATGAAGCCCTGGGCAGCCTGATCCAGTTAGTGCATGGCAACTCTGTCCACTCAGAGAGGCTGAACTATATGATTTTTGAGGTTCCTTTCTTTTTCTGTTATTCTATGATTCCATAAAACAGATATTTTTAAAACTATTATGAAAAACCTTTTCTGACCCAGAAAAAGGAGGCTTCAGAAATCTCAGAGGTTCAAATGATGACATTATGCATTTAGACTTAATGACTCTATAGATCTAGTGTGGATTCAAAGTATTTTGTTGCTGTGCTTGCTGTAAAAATAAAGATATCTTAGTTGGATGTGAAAAAAAATAATAATCTGTTTGGATAGTATCTGCTACAGTAGAATCTAGAGACCGATAGGTCTTAAAAAAAAAATGTAATAAAGAAAGCGATAGTTTTAATCTGCTATTTGTTTTCAGTTTTACTCATTATCTTTTCAACTAGTATAGCAAATACTAGTACTTCAGTTTTTCCAGGTTAGGGCCTGGTGATCACATCGCTTTGTACTGCACACTGATACAACAGAAGATTCTGGAACTTTCGCTGTTCTAGCTGTCCAGCTTCCTTTTTGGTAACTAGTAAGTGCAGTTTTAACTTCAGGCACTAGTTCAACAGACTTCTATTTGTTTTTGTGATGCAGAAATGAATGTTTAGGTCCACCACACTTCACTGCCTGTCAGTCTTCCCATGCAGGTCTAGATGTTCTCTAGGTGGAGATTCAGTGAAACAAGGACACAATCATTTAAGCTCACTAAGAGCTACTGCTTGCTGCATCATCATGTCAAATGTGTCTCTGCATAATCAGATAGTTTAAGCTCTTTGATTCTGGAGCATAATTAGACAACAACTTAAGAAAAAAAATTGGCAGTGCAGTCATCTGCAGCACAGAAAAGTCCCTCAGTAAGTCACTGATGACAAAGCAAGTCTAACTGGCTAAATGAAAAAAAGAGATTTGCAACCTGGCTGGTATTCAGCTGTCTTTCCTTGTCTAATTTCTCTTTTCCTCACTGGGCATGATACATTTTTCCTTCCAGGAGATCAATGCAAACTCACACAGATCATTAGCACAGAAGAAAAATAGTTTGTCACACAATGAAATACTTACAGAGGTCTGACAACAGCCTATTTGTGCATGCTAAGCCTGAAATATACAGGCAGGACAGAAGTGCTGAAGGAAAATGATTTAGCCAATGATACTCACTACTTGCAGAAAGTTGTCAGCTTGATCCATCTAGCACATCTGAGTTCTGAGAATAAGCATCATTTAAGCAAAGGTAATCCTTCACTTAGCAGCTGAAAGAATCACAGAGGAGAAATTTTCAGTAGATATGTTGCTGGCAGTTAGTAATTTGCTCAGTGCACTTGCCGGCCACAAAGGTTTAAGTCAATTCTTCAGCTCTTAAAAGGCATATTAAATGAACAAGACCGGATAAACTTGTATCAAGCGGAGCCAATATCACAATATGGAATGAGTTATTGTCAGCATGGCACCGAGCTCAATTTCTTCAGTTACTCAACTCGTGAACATCTTTCCAAGCTGGGATATGCTTGGAGAAGATATATGACTTATGTGGGCAGATCTCATGCTACTGGGAAACACAGTAGCAACACAATATGCTTAAAAACTTCTACTGAAAATAGAATTCTTCAGTTAGTTTGGCTCATAAAGTAAGGTGATGGCAGCAACTTAGTCTTGGTTTTGGAAGGAAATGAATCTGGATTGAATTGTGCTATAGAAATGTTCCGCTGTGAATAAAGGGAAGATTGTTATTCAACTTATTGTACATGCACATTGCATAAGATAGCAGGAGATATTGCTTATACTCTTTATAATGTGTAAAAGAGTTTTTGATGTGTAAATTCCTATGCAATACAGCAGATTTTACTAAAAACTGCAGAATGTTTCAAATGTGAAAAAGTTTTTCCAGATTTGAGTTCATATATGACCAAAGAAGGCAGAATTTTAATTTGTAAACACAGACATAAATGTAACAGCATTTATAACCTACATGGACCACATTTTTTTTCATTGTAATACAAATGTTTTGTGAAAAGGTTGCAGTAGGAAACCGGAAAGACAAGTCAGCTTTGCAAACAGAAGCAGCCAGAATCTGCTTTACAATAAACCATTAGTAGTAAAATAGGAAATGAAAGAAGTGGATCAGTGATTTAAGCACACAGACTAAGTGAATATCTTTATCTTACCATGGGCACAGTAACATCTTCCTCACAGTCTGCTCCTTACATGTATCCCTGGGTACTGTTTCCATATTTCACTGGTCTGTTACACGGTGCTATTCACAATTGCTCTTTACATCCCTTAAAAATTAAAATAGGATATACTGTGGACACATCATCTAAATGGGTTGCATGAGTTCTCAAAAAAAAAAAACAAACAAAAAACAATGTAGAAAGATAGGCTCTGTTAGGAAACAGGTTTCCCTTTCCAAAAGAAGCGGCCCACTCCCAGAAGATCTTAGTTTTAGTGCTCATAGGTGTAAGAATTCAAAGGTATCTAGAAATCAGACTTAGAGAATCAGCCATCCCAGTATGATCTTGGGCTCTCTTGGTCTGCTTGAGGGAATGGAATGATGGGGGAATTGCTACTGAACCAGCCTGCTGAGAATCCAGACCTAGCAGTATTGCTTTACTACTCCTGGCATCCCAGGTTTCACTGTATTTCTTTTCTTCACTGTGACAATTACAGGAAAAAAAACAACCAACCAAACAACAACAAAAAGAGTAAAAGTAGAAAACAAGTAATGGCTGTATCTGGAATTCATGACGGTTTTCTTTCTGCTTTTTCTGTCTGGGTTTAGGAGGACTCTCTTGCAGTCATTAAAGAATATGGAAGTTCAGCATCAAGATAAAATTCTAAAGGATTCCACAAATAAGTATTTTTCTTCCAAGCATTTTATTTTTTAACATCTCATGCCATATTATCTTTATTTATTTATTTTTGCGGTTCTTGTACTATTTCCCACTTCTTTATTTTAAAATATATTATTTAAAATGTAGCATCAAATCATACATTTCACTCTGGTCCTCAGTTAGGCATCCTTTGTTTCAAAAACACCTTCTCATCTTAGAGAAAAGTGGAATTTGTCTGGCATGATTCATAACACTATTCTGTTCCCAATTTCCATTTCTATTAAGTATTACTTTTATGCTAGAGCCACACTTGCATATTTATTCTGCCTTGTTTCTTCCCTTACGTGATATGTTTTTAATGATTTCTTCTTGAATCCCTTGACTTCCAATATTTATTGTTTGTTTGTTTTAAGAAGAAAAATCTCCATGATTATGTATCATTTTTTCCCTACACAATTCTAGTTTTTGGTGACTTCACTTTCCTGTGGTGACTTCTGATGTTGTGCCAACATGACCTTGGAAACCTATATGAGACTCTAACCACTGTATAATTAGAACTTCGTATTCTCAAAATCAGTTTGCTAAAACACCATGTTACCGAAATCATCTTCCTACTGTTACACCTGTTTAGTCATATGCAATACAATCCAGTCATGTTCATTTTTTTCTTGCTATTCCCTCTGAGCCATGGAAATATAACAATATGTCTATTTTGATCACAGTTCTTATTTGAGCTTACTTTCAACTCTGTATTGGCTTTCGCATTCCATACCACTGCAAGCCCTTCCATTGTATTCTGTGATATTAGTGTATATAACACTAGTACAAAAATATTTTAGCTACTTTACCTCTGCATGAAAACAGTTCAGTTCATTAATAGCACTTTTCATTTTCTTTTCTGTCTCTTCCTTTCTTAATTTTCACTCCTCCTTTACCTATGACCATGATCTCATTGCACAGAATTTTCTTTCTAGTGCACTTAAACTAAATGGAGAATATAAATTTCTTTTCCAATATTATTTCACTGTTCTTAATTTATTTTCTATATAGTATATTGACAAAGGACTCTTTAAAGAAAATACATTATAATCACTTTTGAAATAACTTAAAAAGAATTTCAAAGGGCATAAAAATTTTCTTTAATCTCATTTGAGTATTGTCTGTCTAAAAGTGACTAATGTCTTTATTTTAATTTTCTTAAATTTTATTGAATCTTCCTTAAATATTTTTACAAATTATAGAATGATAAAGTAGTTCAGATTTTGGAAATGAAAAGAAGTACTCATGCTCTGATTGGACCAATATATTTAATTTATAATCAAAATGCTATGGGGAGATCAAAATTAGCAATGGGGACTTTATTTATTTATTTATTTTTAGTCAGACTGTCTGGTTGCTTCTTCATGAGAAAAATGTACTGCAGTTAACCACTACAGCATGCAATTTCATATGAGACTTCAGACAGCTATTTCAGATTAGAAATTAATTCAAATTAATGTGGTGAGAATTGTTGGAGCCCAGTTACATTTTTGCTAATTAAAGATTAAAGGGAATGCCATAGAAGAGGCAGTGACATTTAACAGGAAAACACTAATGGTTTGTCTGTTTCCATTGACCTCTGAAAAGGCTAACCTAATAGAGTTGGTGGGTGAATTAGTGAATGCCAAATGTGGGTTATTCTTTATCTTGCTTAAAAGAAAGAAACCATATTTCATCCTCCTGACATCATTGAGGAAAAAATAATTGATTACTCAGTCCATTTCATAATATTATGGAGAATTTTCAAGCATTATGATCCTTTTTCTTCTAGTTGACTATCTAGATTAATAAATTTTATTTCCTTCTGTGTGTCTGNGATTACTCAGTCCATTTCATAATATTATGGAGAATTTTCAAGCATTCAAGATCCTTTTTCTTCTAGTTGACTATCTAGATTAATAAATTTTATTTCCTTCTGTGTGTCTTTGTTAATATACGCCTCCTAATAATTTTTGCATGCTGCTGAAACAGTATCAGTTTGACAGAGGAGTTACAGTCTCAAGAATACTACATTTTCTAAATGGTACAATACACTACATAACATATTTATTTTGCATAAATCAGTTTCAAATGTTGCAAGTAATTAGTTTGTGATCTCTTTCAAAAAAAAAAATGTACAGACATGGTATAAGATTAAAAATATCTATGAAATAACATTTTATTGTCTTTTTTTTTCAATCTGAGTCATAGTAATTATTTACTTAATACCATTCAATTTAATTAGCATATCCCTGAAATTTCTTATTTTGTCCATATGATCAAATAAGCTGACATCATCCCTTTCTAAATCTCTACTAAACATCACTTAGCTTTATCTAAATGCTTAAAATTTCTACTTAAAATTCTACAATATTAAAAAAAAAGAACATCAACCACAAACTGTACAACAGCTGTGTTATCAAAATACGGGCAATGTTACAAAAAGAAAGAAGTTACTCATGATACTAAATTTTACTTTATCCAAATAATAAATCTAAAAATAGTGATTGATTAGCATGGCCTTAGTCTGGACACTAAAACCTATGAGCTCATTCTGGCTGGACAGTTTTTTAAGATTGGATATTTTTTTGAGGATGTTCACTGTTCTTTTTGATCTTGTGATCAAAATTTTCATTTAAAAGAAGTGTTTTGTAACTTTTAATCTATTAAAACTAATAAATTATGGTCTACATCATTATAATAATACAAATGAAAGTGGAATCATATACATTCTTGGTAAATAATCATTAAAATCTTTTCTAGCAAATAAATTAATCCTGTCTGCATACTGTTAATAATGGCCATGACTTTTCAGCAACCAGGAAAAAAGGAATGGAGGAAAAAGGAAGCACATCTAAATACTAATACTGCTATAAAAATTTGGGAATTTTTACTTTGAAGATCATATGTCATTTATTTGTGCACGTCACTGGCCATACAAGTGATGTGATTCCTTGGGCCTACTTTCTCAGTGTATGAGACAGGGAATTCAGATTAATTTAAAAGATTATTTAAAAGATCAATACTTCCCATGGCTGCCCATAGTGAAAGCTATTATTTTTGTCAAAGCTTGCAGAAAATCTGCATTCTTATACAGTGTAATAGAAAATGATTTTTAAACCAATGCTATTCTTTCTTGATATATCTGACTTTTTAGAAATCCATAAAAATCAGTCCCTCCAGGCAGTCTATTCTTATGTTCTGGCCCCATTGACTCTTACATGCCACCATTTTCTGTCCTCGTGGGCACTATGAGAAAGAGAGAAAATGAGTGCTGCAGTTTAGAACAGGGACAGAGAAACAAGAGGCGGAGCTACTCTATAATTCTACCATGCTCCTACATGAACTATGTATCCTTTTGCAGTAGTAGTAGCTAAAGCAAGTGAACCTGTTCCAGTGAATCCAAGTCTGTAGGTGACAAACTTCTGACAACTCAAGATAAATCATTCTCTGATATTCTGCATAGACTCTTACTGAGCTTGTGGTTAGGACAACTTAGCCATGGGCTTTGAAGCAGTTTCATCCAATGTCTTTCATCTAAAATTTATACTCATCAAACATCCGAGGGCACCTCCAAAACGAATGCCTCCTATTTTATTTTGTTGGCTCACAATGTCAGAGGTGGATGCTGGTGGCCAACAATGGCTGATAGATGTTGACCTATATTCCATTACATTTTGTTGCTGTGCAACAGATGGGAGCACAGGGGCAGTCTGAAAAAATGGTGTCAGACATGGAAATGTCTATGAAGCAAATGAGTAGAAACAAATAGAAAATAAAATATAAAATAAAAGTCCATGCTAGCAGATCAAGAATGGATTTGAGGACTTCACTGAATGTCAGTATTCAAATAAAGCTCTTTGTATTCAGAGTATACATTCCAACCTGCCATTACATCATTAACTGCTGGAAGACAAGACAAGGTTATGTCCTTAACACAATGTTATCTAATTTTATTCAGTTAAAGTATTAATCACATCAATACTAAAGAAGTTACCTATTCCACATCCAGGTCTGTGAAGGTTTTACTTTCTTTTACTTGCTTTACAAAAGAAAATATTTTCCTAATCATGATCAAAATCATATTTATGTCATTATTTTGTCTTTTATGCATGACAATTTTTAAAATATTATGTACTTATATTTAAGTGCAAATTAAATAATTGCTTCAATCCTGATTGATTGATATCTTGAGGAAGCAGTTAAGTAATTTTACTGGGATTTAGTTAATGAATTCCTTATAGAAGTAGAATATTTCCTCTGAGTCTATTCAGATATTCTTTGATATTTGCCATTGTGCACTGAGCAGATATTACCCTCTTTCCTGAAATGCACCTAATATGCATCCGTCTCATCATGTCACACTCTAGTCTCATAAATAACCAGGATTTTGACTTCACAGGGATCTGCTTTGACAACTTTGATCAAAATGTCAGTTTTGAATCATTAACTGTTCATAAGATGATTCACAGATATTAACCTTAACTTACTGATTCTTAACCCTGCATAAATTTGAAGGGAAAGAAATTACATAGAAATGACAGTGGCAGTTATACAGAACTTTGAAAATGAAGAAAGAAGCTGATCATAGTTTTAATATCCTGGTTCACAATTATATACTCAATTTAACTGTAATATACTCAAACACAAGTTCAAAGCTGTTAAGATGTAAGCATATACTACATTAAAAGAAATTCAGACATCTTAATATCACTAACTAGGCTTACATAGTGTCTTTCATCACGCATCTTCAATTATAAAAAAAAATTTACTGTAAATTATTTTTCCTTTTCATTACTTGTGAGTTGAAAGTGGAATCTTTTCTCAGATATATTTATTCCTGAAAAATATATATCTGTTTCTTTCAAGGAAAACAAATAATAAAAATAATAAAAATAAAAATAAAACCCAAAAAAGCATTATTAGTCATTTGACATTGAAGCAAATTGCATCTTTGTTTCATCGCTGAAAGCTTAAACTTAGTTCTCTGAATAATTCTTTTTTGTTTGTGACTTTTCATGAAAAACAAGTATTAAAATGTATAAGTATTCACAGGGAATTCTGTTTCCTGCCTTATAATATAAGTGAGCCATTATAGTTAGGGTTTAGTTATGTGTATTTGTAGGAAAACTTATAATGCTTTCATAATCATAAACTTGTATTGATTTAGAGTTTTGATCAATGTTAAATTAATGTCAGAATTTTCTCATGAAATGATATGTGTGTCTTACGCCCCACTGGAATTTATTACAGAAAAATTATATAAAGAAAGGTGCAGAAACAAATAAGAGACTAGAGAATTTAATTTTACACACTCCTTCTCCCCAGGGTGATAGTAAGAGTTTGGAACAAGTATTTAAAGGAACAGTGTAGACCTCCAGTGCAGAGATTAATGTCACAGTTTCAGTTTTATATTAATCAGGCTTGTTAATTATTTTTAAAAGACTTTATTGCTTATAATCATTTTATTTGAATTAGGTTAAGTACTACAGACCAAGAAAATGCTCCCTTGAGAAACTGCTACAGCAGACATATATATGCCATATCACTTTTTTCCCTATTTAATCTTTTGTAAGATATGTGCACAAAGTATATACATCTTTTCATAGAACGTATATAGTCTGAAACCAGTTGGAATTGTGTGTGAATAAATGTAATTTAACATCACATATACAACCCAGTCTTTGATGATTGTTGTAGAATTTCCAGACTATGTAACAGTGAAGGGAATTAAATCCTGAAACAATCATAGAATCACAGAATGATTTGGATTGGAAGAGACTTTAAAAATGATTGTCCCACCTTGCCTCCCTGCTGTGCGCAGAGATGCCATCTGTGAAATCAGGGTCTCATCCGACCCGGTCATGAACACCTCCAGGGATGGGACATCCACAGATTCTCTGTGCATCCTGTGCCAGTACCACTGCCCTCTGAGTAAAGAATTTCCTCCTACCGTCTAAACTGAATCGCACCGCTTTTAGTTTAAAGCCATTCCTCCTTATCCTATCACTATCAGACTACATAGAAAGTCAGTCCCCCTTCTACTTATAACTTAATTACAACGTTTCTTGATAGAAGAGGTGCTCCAGCTCTCTGCTTATCCTTGTGGCGGCCCTCCTTTGGACCTGCTTCTACAGCTCTATATCTTTCTCGAGCTGGGGGCCCTAGGCCTGGACTCAGTACTCCAAATGAGGCCTTGTGATGGCAGAGTGGAGAGGGACAGTCACCCCCCTCACCCTGCTGGCCACCCCTCTTTTAGTGCAGCTCAGGATATAGTTGATCTTCTGGGCTGCAACTCCACCACTCAGCTTACTGTCCTCTGCAAATGTGAGGGTGCACTTGATCCCACAATCTAGGTCATGAGTGTACAAACTTTTGGCTTGTCTGTGCAACACTGAATGAGGAAGAACTGTCTTGTGCCACATAGAAAAAATATACTATAAATAATGTATAGAAGCAACAAAATTTCTATTGTTTTATATTTTTTTCTCTAAAACAAACAAACAAACAAACAGAAGAACTATAAAACTGGTTGGATGTCTTTTTTTGTGGTACTAATGCATTGATGTCTTTTTTGATGGTAGTGGTTGTGATTCTTAGTGAGTTCTCAGGGGGTTTGTCAGAGGTTTTTTATCTAATTTTACTCTTCCTTTACTTCATCCTTGAAAACAGTTGTTCACAAATGTGCATACTGCCAAAAAAGCAATGACACAAATAAGGTGCAATTGTGAAGTGAAGGATATTTCTCTCTGGTAAAGTAAGCCTTATAAAAGTCTGGTAAAGAGACAGGGTCAGTTTTTTTCTTTCACTTGAATGTTTGATTGCAACTCTATACATTTCATTTGAAAATTTGCGGGTAATAAATTTATGTCAACTGAAAATGGAGTTGCAATTATACAAAAATATGATGACTTTTTGGAAATCAGAATCATCAAGGCTGGAAAAGACCTTCAAGGTCATCTAGTCCAACCATCCATCTACAACCAATATTTTCCCACTAAACCACGTCCCTTACTACCACATCTAAATGTTTCTTGAACACCTACAAGGATATTGACTCCTCCACCTGCCTTGGTATCCTGCTCCAATGCCTTATCACTCTTTCAGAGAAGAAACATCTCCAAATTGAACCTCCCCTGGTGCAACTTGAGGTCATTCCCTCTTGTCCTGTTGCCAGTTACATGGGAGAAGAGGCTGACCCTGATCGCACCAGAACCTCCTTTCAGGCAGTTCTAGAGAGTTTTAGTCTCCCCCCAGCCTCCTCTTCTCCAGACTAAACAATCCCAGTTCCCTCAGCCACTCAAAACATGCTAGCAAATTCCTTTATTAAAACAGAAAGCAAGGGTGCATACTTTTTCTACTCACAGGACACTGTTTATCTACTGTATCGAAATGCATTACATTCTGCCATAACTTGAACTTGACATAATTTAAATTTTATTCTGATCACTGTTATAGTTTGAAACATAGCAGAGAGAAGATGATTTTCACCCTATTCATGCATGTTTAACTGAGAAGTAAAATCCACCAAGAATCATATTGCAAATTATTTTACACTTTTTGTATTTTCGAAAATCCCAAGATTTGTCCACACTGAACGAGTATTCCAGATATTTCTTCCATAGCAACGCTATTAAATTATTTTATGAAATAACACAAGCTCAAGTTTAAAAATTGAATAAGAATACTTACACATCTGCTTAGTAAGAAAAAATGCATGTCTTAACAGGCATATACGTGTGTAGTTAGGTTGAAATATTATAATCAGCAGTCACTGCATTTTACTTGCCAAGTGAAAAGTAAACATATTATACATGCCAGTTTCAAACTGGATGTGTGTGGTAGGCACAAGAGTCATGGTTATCACTGCACTGTGTTCTCCTATCTCCTGTTCCTATCTACTGGAACTCTAAACTACAGATTGAGATGAATTACAGGGGAAAATATTTTCAGTGTGGCTTTTACAGGAGACTCCACGATCCTTGTTGATCCCTTCAAGCCCTTCCAGAATATTCAATGATTCTGTGATTCTTTGCATTTGTGAGATTCAAGTTATCATGACAAATTAATTTCTTAAGTGAACCGCTTTCTCTGTCCTAAAATAAGAAAATCAAGGACTTTCTGTTGCTTCCTAGAGATAGCTTTTAATAACCATGTAAAACTCCAGCAACCCCCAGTCAGTATTTTCAGTACTTCCTGTTAATTCCTTATTAGCAGTTGACATAGTAAAACCAGTTTTTATTACTTCATTATGTGCATGTAAATATTAATCTAATTTTATTTAATAGTTCAAACTGAACAAACACTTTTACATTAGAAACATTTGAAATCTCATTTATCAAGTAACTACAGAAGAGTTGAATCTAGCAATTCATTTGTTTTGCAAGCTCCAAAAACTCAAGAACTATAATTAAAAAATATATATATTTCAAATTACACTGCCATTTTCGGGTGAAATATTACAGGCAGAAGCATGGATGACCATTTCTTCTTCTAAGATGATCATGTTTTTTTTTAAAAAAAACAAATTGGTTCTCTGAAATGTAAACACTATTCAGTAATGTAAATAAAACTATTTGAAAGCAGATAAAACCAACGATTAGTTATGTTCTTATCTTGAAATCACAGACTTTATGCTCTAAGTTATGATAAATGTCACATACATTTATCATAGAGTAAATCAGAGATTTGTAATACTCTGATAACCATTTGCCTTTTAATTCCTCTCATAGAATTTTAACAAGATAATTATGCTTTTCTCCAATCCTACCTCAAAATGAAGAATATCTTTAGGGAGAGGAAATTGTGGTCAAGTCTTCATTTCCTTCCAGAAGATGCTAAACATATCACAATATTAAAATAAAATGTATTATAGAATTTCCAGATAAAGAGATTCTTGATTTGTTGAGATCTGTGGTCTCTTTATGAGCAGAAATTACAGAACAGTGCACCACAGCACCAAAATGATGATAATTTTTCAAGCTTATATTAAACATCAATGATGATTTCTCATAGTGGGTGTACAGGTTCCAATAAAGCTAGTAACCTTCCCAACATCATTTATTCATGCCAAACTGGTGCATTTCGTTCCTCCTCCCCAACCACCTTGTGAGCAATTAGAAGGCAGCGAGCTGACAAGGAAGATATAGACTAGAAATTATGAAAATGATATTTGCTTTGAACTTGTAGTGGGCACAGATCATCCTATTTTACAGGAATACAGCAGTGCATTATTCTCGTTTACACACCGCAGAAGCGGTAGGGTACAGTAGCTTCAATTCCCGGAGCAGATACTATGTATTAAAGTGAAATCCTGAACTGAGTTGATTGATGAACTTCAAATGTAACACAGCCACCTGGGATGCAGCTGAAAGAAAGTAATTGATGGTTTTATATCTAGGTTAAATCTTTTACATTTCACTGCTCTGCTCACCCTCTTTTGCACACTGCTCACAGTGAGCAAGTAGAAAATTTAAGTCTCTCCCTCTCTGCAGCATCTACCTCTATTTGTCTACACGTGATAATCAGGAAAGTAAGGGAGAAGTTTTATGCAGTCCTAAATCAACATAGACTCAGTACTCTACTTGCCACATTCATGAAAGATGAATTAATATCATTAAACAGAAACTATGAACTCAGTTTTCTTTTGTTCTTGTCTACTGTACCATTTGCTTTCCATCCCTCAGTGCTCAGTATCGCTTTTTTGCCCCACAGTAGCATCAACTATTCAACTGAGCAATCCATTTAGTCTTTATTCCATTCTTTTCTTTGCTTACCTGGACAAAATTTCTGTTTTTACACAACATAGCATGACCTGAGCTTGCTATTATCTCAATGCTTTCCTTCTCAAGCTTGTTTTTGATCTGCATTTTTGGTGCGCATTTCACTTGATCTTGTCTATGCAGTTTTGTCAATGGTTTACGGGCTGGCTCAGCTCAGTTCTGTGACTAATAGGGTGGGGAACCATGGACCCATGCGTTGGGAAAGGGGAAGGGCAAAAGGGAGAGGGTAGGGAGATGGGACTAAAACCAAACAGCAGCAATGATCTGAGGAGAAAACTAATTTACTAAATAAAATATCAGAATGCAAAGTAACACAATATAATTGTGTACAGAATTTAAGCTAATATATGAAATAAAATGAGAGAGAGTGTCCAAAACCGAAGGCCTTATGCTAAATGCTAAAGGCGAGACAGATAGGGAACCTCCACTGCTGAGATGTCCAGCAGAAGAGCACAAAAAAAAATCAAGAGCTAAATCTGAAGGATTTCAGCTGTATTAAAGTGCAACAAGTTGCATCATCCTTGCGAAGTCCTTGTACTGAAATGAAAATAATTAATCCTGCCATAATTTAAAACCAACAAACTTGCTGCTCCTTTATCTGTAAACTCTGCTTCTCTATGTATCAGGCATTAGAATACAGTGTGATTAATTAGTAGATATCTTATATAGCTTATCAGAAACCATGGATTTTTTTTTTTTCTTGAAACATATTTCAGTCTATCTGTAAATCAAGTGCAACAGGAAAAACACCACTGAAATTTCATAAAATGGCATGCTATTGCCCCAGTATGCAACAAAATCAGAAGCAATGTATTTTGGAATCATTGAAACATTTCACCTTATGTGTCCCTAAATGCCACCTGTATTAGATCAGGCCAGAACTAAAGATAAATCAGGTAACCAAAACCTTCTCACACAAACAAGGAACAAAATTAACAGTGGCAACAATGAGATAAGAGAAAAACGATCATGTAAAAATACCTCAGCCTCAATCTAACTGAGAAATAGAGCCACTCTCTCAGATCTACCATTGATTCTGGGAACTGTTAGCAGCTGGGTGTTACTCTGTTAACCTAATATTTTTCTCCTCCTTCATTCATATTTCCAATATAAAGCTGTAAAAAATAATCTCACATTTGGGATGTAGTTATTTATCATTTTAATCTTGGGTTTGTATAACTGAATAACTGTAAGTGGGCTGTCAGATCCAGATGACATAATGGGCACATATTCTCTGGAATACAAGAGAACAAGGTTATTGCAGGATCAAATAATACAAACACGGTGAAGCATCAGGGATACCCATGTAAACTTATGGATCCGTAAGTACAAAAAATACTGCACTGTCATGTGAACCAATACTGATGCACTAAGCACAGTTGAAAGGCAGTTTGTGTTATAAAAGCACTGTGCCTTTCATTCCAAAATTGGTGCTAATTCAGAGGTCTTCACATCTAATTGAATTTTGCAAGGTAAGCAAATTGCCCTAGTTCAAAATGTTCACAGAAAACAGGAGTTTTTTGTTCTTGCACTTAAGATTGTGATATCTAACGTAACATTTTTGTTTTATTCATACAACTGCAGACATTGAATATAGGTGTCAGTAAAATACATAGCTATTTAAAAAAAATAAAAATCATAAAAAATTGTATTGCAGTACCTTCTTGTTTTTCACAGTGCTGAGTGTAAGAAATTTTATGGAAATAAACATTTTCCAATTGCTTAAAATCTGAATGAAAAGGATGAGTTTCACAAATAAAAAGAAGTCCCAAAACAGATCAACATTTTATAAGACCTATTTTTTTACTCTTTTGGGTCTTATTTGTTTTTGAGTTTGTTTTAGAAAATCTTCTTTTGGCAATAGTCAAAGGTAATATTTGCAAGAATTATACAAATTCCAAAAGCAGTCATGAGGACCCTTGGAAATCTTTTCAATGTCTACAAAATGAAAAAGAAATGAGCATATAAAAAGGAATATATCAGGAGAAAGAGTGATTTTGTTTTCCTCTGAATTCTCAGGAACTGGAGGTATGCATGCAAAAATCAATACATAAACAAATAAGCCACAGCCTAGAAAAATTATTATTTTTAAAAATGTACACTTTTGATCTGCCTTTCATTCTCTTTGACACGCAGTTACAGCATATCTAACTACCTGAGCTATACATTTATGACACACTGAAGGGAAATTATGTTATTGTGCTTCTATTTGCAGTGTTGACAAAAGTACATATCTATTACTATCATCTCTCAAACCATTTAAATATTTTAGTTATACAGGGAGGGTATTATTATTTTTTTTTTTTAGTCTACTTAGATCATTCATTTATAAACATTTAAATAAAGAAAATAACAAAAATAATTCGATCTTAATAGGAAAAATAGAGTATTGTTATCTATTTAACAAATCAGAACATCCATTTCCACACTACAGTCATTTTGCAAATTGAAGATGTACAGATAAAAGTCTTACTAAATATCTGTTTTCTCAGTTTAAAAAGTATAAAATCTGTTCAGAAAAGTATTCCCTCTTTTTCCACAATCATGAGTACCTTATTTGTAGACATCACATTTGGATAGTAAATAGCTATTATTTATCTTGTATAATATTTCTACTGATGCTTACTTATGTTCCATGTAGTATTCTACATGACTTCTAAACAGCCAAACTTAATGGTGGATAAACTGTTACAGATACTTAATTTTCAGTATTCCTTCTTATACAGAAGGGTAAAAAGAAGCCACTTCCCAAAGGTGTCCAAAGGTTTGGAGTCGTGCAGAGAACTGATGCATTTGTGTACTTCTACGGTCATAATCCCATTCTTTAATATAAGGGAAAAATGACAACTATTTGTGAATCACTGGCCATAAAGCTAACATCTGAAACAGAGATGCGTTAAATTTATTTGATATTATTAGTGGCAGATAAGCAGAAAAAAAATCGACTAAATTCACTTAAAAAAAAAATAAAAGATTATCTATGCCAAAATATGATATGGGGATTAACATGAATATTTTAAAGTAATAAAACTTAATATGTAGTAATATATCTAGAATTTAATCAACAATTCCATTTTGTTCACCAATATTCTTACAAGTCCATCAAAACAAGAACCCCCGAGATGTCTAGAAAAAAAACAATGTAGGTATCTTAATATTAACATCTGTGCAGAGCACAGAAGTTTTTAACTACTTAGATTTCAATACATGGTAAGACTTTTTCATGCATTTTTTTTTATGAACCACTTTTTAAAACAATTTAAGGCTTTATAAAAATAATTAGTTCTAAAAATAAGTTACATATGGTGTCAATTTCCTTCATATGAACAAAAATGTCCAAGATAGTACTTATTCTTCATCTGGAGGCTGGACAAAATATTACACCTTTTTTTTGTTTTTTTTTTGTTTTCTGTTGTTGGACTGAGACATGGTATTGGTCTGGACAGACCTTTCGTTTGACCTATTAGCATGATTTTTACTCCTAGGATTTACTATCCTAAGCTTTTACACTTCAATATTTGAACAGAAATCCTGCTACATCATAGAAGTAGGATCACAGCAAGTAAAATTCCAGACAAAACCTAAGAACAAGCCCTAAGAAATACATCTTCTGCATCAAAAGATCATTAGCAAGGAGAAAAGGAGAAAAAACACATTTCTCCAACCAAGCATCATATTTTGATGCTCCCGAATGGCTGATAAAGTGGTATGGATAACCCATAACATCATTGCCCAGTAAGTACACAAGAAGTTCCATTATCCTATAATCATTTTCAGCATTTAGCCATTTCAGAATAACCTGATTTAAAATATCATTTTGCAAACCATTGAACTGCAGTAGAGAACATGAGAGCTTGCTTGGAAACAATACTGGAAGGAAATGAGAGAAGTTGGTCCACCTCTATTGTTGTTTCTGCTAAGGTAGCAGCAGCAGAAGCAGCAGGTGATCTGGAAAAAGTGCAAGAGTGCCCAGGGTATGCTCTGTGAAGTACAGGATAGAAACAAGAAGTGCATGTGAGGCATGTAAAAATGTAAAAGGTTGACTTTCTTCTGCCTTGGTCTGCTATTAAGTTAGTACTTCGGTAACAAACCTGTCTGGAACACAGATGTAATCTAAAAACTTAATACTATAAAAAGCACTGTGAAATGCAATGAGGAAAGCAGACACATAGCACAAATCATCCTGTGTCTGTCATCCCTCATGTAGCTTTCAACTTGGAGCCCAGTCACACCAGAATTGTAAAAGCCTTTGTAAAATTTTTCTGAATCTTCTTTTGCTTCTCTGTTAAGTGCAATTGGTATATGCACCAGCATATTCACAACAAACTGGAAGAGAACATACTCTGTTTTAACTTGTAACATTACAGAAACCACTGTGGTTGCCACCAGGTTCCTCTGTCTTCCATTGGGAAGTTTATAACTGGTAGAAAATGAAATTTACTTTGGGTTTGGCCCAGTGTGATGAGACCTACAACTTCTGCATTACTGAACTTGAATGTCAGTTACACTGCTTGTTAGAGTATGGAGATAATCATCCTAAATATAGTTTCTTCAGCTATCTTTCATAGTTCAGAATTTTAGTTTTTTTGTGTACATGCTTCCTGCAATATTTGTCTAGACAAACATGGTCTTTTGGTTGGCATACAGAATAAAGGAAAGCACGAGTACAGCAGTAAGTCTCAACACAAATCTGAAAGCATGTTAGGATGCTGAAAGTTTGGACACTGCATGCATAGCATGTTCAGTATTTGCCTAAAGTTCTATTATGTGTGACTTGTTTGTTGTACCTAATTTAAACTTGAGGAGTACACGTGCCTGAGTCTCTGCTTTATTTTTTATAGAGGTTATAAATACAGACTCCTGCAATGTGCATTAGTGGCATACTGGCTAACTTGAACATAGTTTGAATTATACCATAAAACTATACTTAATTAACTTCAATCAACAGTGAAAATACACAACGGATGTCAAACTAATGACGGCAATAGGACTAGGCAAAAAAGTAGCTTTCACTCCGGTTATTAATTTGTTTTAGAAGCTTGCTGTGTTCTTCTGAGCATCAGTTCTCTGAATGTGACTTTCAAAGCACCTAGAGCATGCAAAAATAAGCCAGCTTTTTTTCACAACACAGAGTACGTCACCTCAAGGAAAATAAGTTGATTGATACAGACTGAAATTTTTTTCAGTGTTTAATTTCTTTCATCATCTCACCAGCACAGGAAAAAGAGGAATTTAATTGGGGTTGCAAAGGACAAGACACGCTTTGTTGTATTACACAATTGAGACAGGAGGAACTCAGGAAATTCAGGAAGTTTTCTCATTTAATGTTTCTCCTACACCACTGCTTTGACCGTTCTGTACAGAAAACAGTACTACCATGGCTGTTTTTAAAACCTAAAGCTTAAAGTGCTGAACTGTATATCATTAATGTAATCAGTGAGACAGGCAGGATGCTGAATGTGGCTGAGTTGATTTTCCAGGGTAACTCTTATATTTTTATGATTTCCTAAGTACCTCAGGTTTAAGCATTAATAATTTAATGGTGATAAAAACACTTCCGCTCTCATTACACTTTTAAAATTCGATGTGGTGTATACAGGTGGTATACCTGAGCTTCAAACTAATTGACCTAAGTAATATTTCTGTAATCTTTAAAACCCTGAGAGATAGAATTCTGAATTCCAGTACTGGATTTGCCACAGATCTAGTTACTAATACTGGACTGGAGCATCATTTTACATAAGGTTTTTCATATTTAAATTATGAACAATAATCTTTTCAATTCCCTTTCTCACTTCCCCTCATTTTTCAAAAACATTTGTGAAAGCTGATAAAGGACAGCATTTAGTATGTTAGAAGGACATTTGAGTCTATATACAAATTGAAATCCAAGTAAACTGAGTGAAAATGAGTGGAGACCTGTAGTCCTTTTTATTCAGGAAAATTGTTTAGTAAATAATTGGATCAATTTAGGTAGGATGCCTCATCAGCTGTCAAGAGTAATTGCAGAATTTTCATGTGTTGACAGTGCACATAGTCCTTCAAAACTTGGAGTCATTATTATTGCTGTATCATCAAACTATGTATAATAACCTGGATATTTAACAGGAGTTTATGATATAAACCATGCCAGGATGTGATGGCAACCTCATGGAATGCAGACGTATAGCAGTACAGGGAACAGTGCCTCTGAAAGCAAGCAACAGCAAGACCCATGCAGGACTTGGACCAGACCTCCTGCTGCTGGAAAACAAAACCAAGGATCCCCAGTGTCCAAGGACACCATTACCATCATCAGCTTCTTCCATGGTCTGAAAGAGTGGCTCATAATCTTTTAACATAAATTCTGAGTCTGGACTATATCTCTATCATGTGCTGTGTGAAAACAGTATGACCTGATCTGCTTAGATATTGAAAATAACAAGCTATACAGATTGTTATTTTTTTTCTTAAATGTAAGAATAAGTTTCTTATTACACAACCCTTTGGCCAGGGAACCCAGAGGGAACCCATATGTCTTTTATAGCTCTGGGTGACATCTATTTTTTTCAGAAATATGGAAAAATACTAGATCAAAGAGAGCAGTAATTCTGTGAAAGAAGTTCTTTAGTCGTTAAATTAGAAAAACTTTTCATACACCTCAGGAATTTGGTGTCAGCACTGATATGTGTGGATTAGTCTTAGGATGGATAGGTAGAAAGCTGTAGGGTCTGCTGAGATGCTGAGAGTGAACATAGCACCACATCAACAGAAGTCATCTGGCAATAAAACTGGCAATGAAATTTAGTGCCAAGAAACACAGTCATTTAGATAACTGCAGATAGTTATACAGCAAAAGGTGAAAGCTCTGAGAAATACCACATGTCTGATCAGCTATAAATTCTGTGATTTGAGCTTCTATCCATATCCTCAATTCACAGCTCTCTCCTTTCTTCGTGATAGGCAGAATTGCACACAAGGGACTCTGGGATCCTTCAAATCAATTTCTATACATCTACTGATCAGAATAATTTATCTGTGTCATACTTCAAGCCATTCAATCTAAGTGTCACAGCTTGCTTTTAATTTGTTTGCTCTACTGGAAGTGTTATAAAATAATATACAAAATTCACGTTTAGTATAATATACACTAACATTCAAAAAGATAAAAAAGAAGGATATGACTCACTAACAGTAGAATAGTCATTCTCTCATATTCACTTGGTTGTTTATAATGGCATTGCTGCTTGCTTTGCAGGAATGATTTCAATAATTTTGACTCAATCTGTGTAAATCTGCATTTTTGCACATCCTTGAACAGCGTGAATATTTTTTTCTAAACACTAGAAGAGATGTCAGCCTCATTTACTTTGCACTGAAAGCACCACACTAGTACAGTGAAGTTCAGAAAAAATCTTTAACAGAATCTTATTTAAAACACATCTGTGGATATAAACAAATTGTGCATATTTGAAGTTTCAAATATCGGGTCTTTGTTTCCCAAATAGCAGAATCTGAGAACTTAATTTCTGAGGATTCAAGCACACACAGCCTGTTGAAGCAATGTTGATCTGCTAATTAGTACTTTGTATCATAAGAAGAAACAGAAGCTAAACACTTAGTCCTTCCATTTCAAAATTACATTTTCTTTGGTCTAGAATATCAAAGAGATGTGGATCAGAACCAAACAGACCTCTTCAGTTCTCCCTCACAGGAAATGCAACAGCAAAGAGCAACGGTAGACCTGGAGGCTGGTGACAAACTTATCTCCGTGAGGAATCAAGGAGCAACCTTGATCCTTTTCCCAAGGCAGCATTATTTCTTTGTCTTGTCACATACAAAAAAAAAAAAGTCTCTAAATTATGGGAACTGCAGATTCTGCCTCTAGTAGAAAACTCAAAACAGGAGAAATAGTGAAAACACAGTCACTCCTGCCTACAGACTGTTCAAGGTACTCTTTATTTCATTTAACAGAACGCAAAAATGTTTGAGGTTGGTTGGGACCTCCAGTCCAACTTTGGCAGGTGTGCCCAGGGCCATGTCAAGGAGGCTTTTGAAGATCTCCAAGGAGGGAGACTCGACAACCTCTCATAGCAACTTTCTGATTCATAAATATCTGATGTTGAACAACAGTGTTAAGGCCCTTTCTGAATGTGAATATTACCAATGTCTCTTAGCTTCAGTCCACCTTCACTGAAGAGCAGCACGGCATTCACCACATCATAAATTAAACAATGTCTAGTGTCACCTGTTCACAAGCAATATGAAACATTTTCCCTATTAAGAAATATGCTCTGAATTATACAGTCAGAGAAAGAATACATATTAAAGGAAGTTAACATTAAAAACTACAAAATATTTCAGTGTAGATCATTTTGAATGGTAAACAGAGGCACATGGTCATAAATTGGACCAGGAAGATTTGTACTGAGAAACTAAAACTAATTTCTGTGCCACAATGACAAAAGCCCTTTGTGCTGGAAAAAGCACTTATAGCTAAATAATGCATGAAAGTGAGGAGGAAATAATAGATGTGAAGTTACCCTGACTATTTTTATGCATTGAAAATGCCCTTCCCCTCAGTTCCACCTGCATCTTATGGATTACTCCTTAAATTCCGTAAAAAAAAAAAGGTGAAGGTGAATATATTTTCAGTATTTTTATTACAGAAAACTTTATCCTGCCTTGTGTATCAGCAACACTCACTTTTATCATCCATTGCAAATTAAAAGTCAAAGATGTTTTTCCAAATGACCCAGCACAATGATTGGTTTTGGTTACATTTATAATAAACATTAAGAACATCTGTAAGAGTGAAATCAATCATCACTGATTGAAAGTATTTTTATGAATAAAATCCAGTGTGGGTAGGTAATAATACTACTCATGGTAATATTTTTCATTTTTTTAACTATGAAACTCTATTTTGTTTTTCTCAGATTACTGTAGTCAGCTTCCTTAGGCTCCTCTGTAACAGAAGGGCTGCAAGAGACATGCCAAGTATGGAGGCAGCAAGCACAGCCTGAGTCAGCTTCTTCTGTATTCTATTCTTTCAGGCTACAAACACTACTCCAAAAGCTGTTGTGTCGTAGCTGAAGAAAAGCAGTAGAAAATTTCACAATTTTTCTAATAAATGTATAAAATACTGACAACTAAAATGTAACAACCACTTGTTAAGTACCTGACACTTCCAAGTGTGTGATAATCAAACTATATCAAAGTGTAATATGAAATTTAAAACAATGAGTAGGTCTTACTTTACATGTTATATATTGAATATCATTCTTTTGTTATATTCGTGTCTTGCTCCAATTATGAGGGAGTGGGAGTTCTCTTTGATATAAGTATACTCAACAGTGAGATTAAGACATAATGGGTAAAATGTTTGCCCAACCAGTTTATTACAAACCCTAGTTGTTTAGGGAGATAGGGAAGGGAGGACAGGTGATAAAAAGGATAGGAAATAAAAGCGAGGAATCTTTGTAGAAAGCAAGAGAGAGAGAGTCACCTCTAAGGTTTTCAGCGTTGCTTCTTGTTTTTCAGTTGGTCTCAGGAACTTGCTTGGTCACTGCAGGTGATGGTAGAAAGCCAGGAAGCTTCACAGCCACCAGGCCATGGGGAGTTCTTCACTAAAAGGATTTTTTTTCTCTTAGGGAATTCCTCNTTTAGGGAGATAGGGAAGGGAGGACAGGTGATAAAAAGGATAGGAAATAAAAGCGAGGAATCTTTGTAGAAAGCAAGAGAGAGAGAGTCACCACTAAGGTTTTCAGCGTTGCTTCTTGTTTTTCAGTTGGTCTCAGGAACTTGCTTGGTCACTGCAGGTGATGGTAGAAAGCCAGGAAGCTTCACAGCCACCAGGCCATGGGGAGTTCTTCACTAAAAGGATTTTTTTTCTCTTAGGGAATTCCTCCATCAAAGGTTTCTTTTTTGGGGGAGTTCCTCTCCTCCAAAGTACTTAGTTTAGTGGGGACCTTTTATGCCCCACTTTCCTATTTCTTTTTCTTCTTCTTTTCTCTGTTAGCTTGACACGCCAGGCCCAATGGATGAGCCAGCAGGGAGCGATCCCTTCCTTGCCATGCACAAGCATTATCACCTTTTGCTCTGGTCAGCTCCTTCAAGCCGTACCCCTGAGAAAGACTCTTTGTTCTGCTTCTGCTTATCTTTATGAACAGAAATATTATGGCACAGTGATACAGCAGGAGGCCTGCACTTAAGTGGTGTTCCTTAGGGGTCAGTGCTGGGTCTGGTCCTGTTCAACATCTTCATCAATGACATGATGAGGGGATAGAGTCCACCCTCAGCAAGTTTGCTGATGATACAAAGCTGGGAGGAATGGCTGACATGCCAAAATGCTGTGCTGCCATTCAGTGAGACCTGGACAGGTTGAAGAGTTGGACACAGAGGAACCAGATGAGGTTTAACAAGAGCAAGAGTACAGTCTTTCACCTAGGGAGGAATAACTGCCTGCACCAGTACAGGCTGAGGGATGATTTGCTGGAGAGGAGCTCTGAGGAGAGGGACCTGGGTGTCCTGGTGGATGACAGCTTGGTCATGAGCCAGCAGTCTGCCCTGGTGGCCAAGAGGGCCAATGGCATCTTGGGTTGCATTAAAAAGAGTATAGCCAGCAGGTCAAGGGATGTGATCCTCCCCATCTACTCTGCCTCACCTTGAATACTGTGTTTAGTTCTGGGCTCCCCAGTACAAAAAGACAGGGATCTCCTGGAAAGAGTCCAGCAGAGGGCCACAAAGATGGCAACACCTCCCTCACGAGGAAAGGCTGAGAGACCTGGGTCTGTTGAGCCTTGGAAAAAGAAGACTCAGGGGAGATCTGATCCACACCTATAAATATCTAAAGATTGGGAGGTAAAGGGACGAGGCTAGACTCTTCTCAGCAGTGTGTGGTGATAGGACAAGGACAAATGGTCATAAACTGATGCATAGGAAGTTCTGCACAAATGTACGTGGGAACTTCTTCACAGTGCAGATGGCAGAACATTGGAACAGCCCAGAGAGGTGGTGGAGATGTCTCCTTCTCTGGAGACATTCAAGACCTGCCTGGATGCCTACCTGTACACCCTGGTCTAGGGAGCTGCTTTGGCAGGGGGGTTGGACTCGATGATCTCTAGAGGTCCCTTCCAACCCCTACAATTCTGTGATTCTGTGACACGCAGCACTTGCCTCCCTAGGTAATTCACAGTTGTCAGCTGGAGTCCTATCACCAGAAGGGCCTCACAAAGTGAGCTTTGAGAGAAGGCAAAAATAAGAGGGGTACAGAAAACTGTCTATCTCAGTTCTTTAGGTTTACCTTCCTAGAACAAGGTCTGACTTGGGGTATGAATTTCCTGAAAAAAAAAGAAAAGGAAAAAGGAGGGTATGAACTACATTTTCAGGTAAGAGGAAACTCCTTCTGTTCACTTGATAAGTACTGGGTAGGATCCATAACTGTAGTATTAAGTGTCCAGCTGAATGCCCTCCTCTGACAAAATTTGAAGCCAAAGTGCTGACAGAAAAATCTATTAACTGGCAGGGTATCATTAAACTTTCCTGCTGATACCTTCAATCAGAAAACATTTACTGAAACAAGATCTGGAACTTGGGCATTTCATACCCCCAGTGAGAGTGTGAACTATCAAGAAAACACTTCAGTAGAATATGATGTCAGGCTAAGCAAACGTTTCCAGAATTAAGCTTGGAAGCACACATTCATTTTGTTTGACTTCATTCACCCATGACTCTGACAACTTAATGTAAAGAAATGAGCACTGGGATAAGCAAAACTATAAACAAGTTCAGGCTGAAGTCAGCAAAAAAAGAAATCCTCTAGAAAGCGTCAAAGTATTTTATTTATTTTATTTCCACTTTTTCAAAGAAAAAAGGGCTATGAGTTTTTGGAAAGTCATTATTTGGGCTCTTTTAAAACACCTGACCAAAAATTGATAATTTGAGATTATTTTTCAGTTCATTTAAAATTTGCAAGATCGCTTTTTCTGAATCAGTTGCTTTCTTTGAACTAATGTTCTGTGTCATGTAGTGCTTTACATATTTCTGCAACTAAGAAATAGTTCAAGTAAAGTCATGTTCATCTAATGAAGATAATTTCTGAAAATGAGACAATGTATATTGCAGTACAACACAATTTAGTTCTTCAATTCAGAAGCTTTTTATTGCGACAAATGTTATTTTTACTACAATACAGTCAGTTTATTTTCTTCAGCAATTTTATATCAAGTACTGCAAGCCATCTGGGGAAGTCAAAGCCAGAATCATTCCTCATATCCATCCCATCTTTCCCTAGCCTTTCTCAACCATTACTTCACAGCCTCATCTGATATGTGATACTGTTCCACCACCATTTTATCTGCTCATCTGCTGATTGCTTTCCTGACACTTTGCCCTCCCGTAATGCTTGCTTTGATTGTCACCCAATCTCTTACTGAAATAGACTATGAGTTTTCATTTCTGTCACTCAGATGAGTGTATTGAATACCTGGTGCACACCACCTCCTGATGTATCTACCCACCAGCAGTTTCAAACACTGGCTATTACAGGGGTGTAGGCTTAAAAACTAAGATGACTGTTTGAGCCTAATCTTTTTTCAGTCATGTGAGATGTGGAACAAAGTAAGAACTACATGTTTTTTTCTTTCCAAAAGTGCTAGTATGAATAGATTCAGAAAAATTAATTTCATAGTATGCAGAACTGCTGAAAGTGTTGCAAATTTTCAGGTTGCAATATTTGTATTTTACCTACTCAAACAAGCATACAGCTAGGGAATAAAAGCTCTGACAATGACTGATGCAATCAACCAAAACTTGCAAATTCCTGAAAAATCATCAAATTTCATCTGTTCATGTCTTACAACTTACTATTAGACTCTACTACATCTCACTGCAGTAAACAACAAAATATGTAAAAATTGCACAGAAAATGTTCTTTTTTAGAAATTACTTTAAAAACCCTTATCTAAAACTGGCCCATGCAGAAAATCAGACAATCCATTCTCTAAAATCTGTTGACAAAATAAATAAATGAAAATGGATGAGCACAGAGGAAGCTGAGGTGCACCTTAAGTCTTCCAACTGCTGAATAAATGTACTCAGAGATGTTTTGAGAAGTTGATAAGGCTATTAAATGCAGTGGGTAAATTGTTGTGGAGTACTTACTACCTCTAGCAATGGGACTGCTGCAAGTTTTTTGGTTACTTTTTGTTTCAATGGCAGTAAAGGGAAAACCTTTTATTCAGACCTCAAATATTGCTCAGTAACTAAATATATTGCAAATCAGTATACTAAAGTAATGTAAACTGCATACATTAATTAAACTAACATTCTATTCTGCTCCCACTAAGTGGGAAAAAAAAATCTTTTAATTACCGTGAAATCTAATTGCAATTTAGAAGTTATGCCATCTAGCCTGATGATTCCTTTTCAAATGTGAACAAAACCTGGGATATATCAAACAGCTGTTCTTCACCTTTTGGAACATATTTGACCCATTAGTGTTGCAGGGCATTATTCAGGTGTCTGGGGTTAGGTTTTAGCAGTCTCTTTATCACATAGGAACACCCTGATGTGCTGTAATCACTGTGACAATGCGCAGCTGAGTGCATTTCCTCTGTTTTTTGGCATATGTGGAGCAGTACTACCTGTTGGACTGGATTTCTTGCTTCAGAGCTTGTTAAGTACTTGAAAGGAAAGATACATCTCATCTCTATGACACTGTTCAATCCAGATCTGAAGGCAAATTGAACAAAATAGTGACCACCATGGATTTTCATTTCAGTGAAAGAAAGCATTTTTATATCCTTCATAAACATGAAATGCTGACATAATCAGTTCCCAAAAGCTGCCCATAGGTTTACTTTTCTTATAGTTCTGGATAGAAATTAGCATTTCAGTATGAGATATAATTAGAAGAAGACCCAGGAAAGAGAACTAAGAGCATCTTTCTAAAGTACTAATGCCAAGACTGACAGATGGAGCTTAACATGGAAGCTCATCACACTTTCAACAAAATACATATTATGAAGACAAGACAATGAATACCTTGCAGAAATTAATGCAACAGCTAATTCTTCCAGCATTCTTGAAGATTTGAAGGATGTTCTTCTTCCTGTCTAAACATATTTCTTCATATATGGCTGCATTCTTTCCTTTTCAGAATCACAGAAACTTTTTATTTCCAAATGAAGTACTCCTGGAAAAACAAACAAACAAACAAAACTTAAAAAATTTAAAAAACCCCTTGCCTTTATGTGAAAATTAATCTATTACTAACTTAGATATCATCTGAAGCTCTGTTTCTTGCTGCATTGGGTCATCACAATATTTTTATTTTTTTGGAATATTTTGTTCAGAACAGTCAGTAAGGCAACTGCATATGATTATTAGAACAAGTTAAGAAGATTCCCTCTTTTTTTTAATGCTTTTACTAAGCCTACTCCCACTGAAATATGGTATAATTTCTCTATTCCATAATTTCTTCCAAAATTAACTTTCCACCAATCTTCATTCAGTTCTGCTTCATGAAAATGAGCTTCTAGAAATACAAATAGAAAGTGCTGTTATAAATGAAAGTATTTATATTCCACACAAGGGAAGAAACAGAATATAAAATTTCCTGTAAAGAGTACTGAAGAGAATGATTCCTGATAAAAGATCAATCCTGTTCCCTCAAAACCAAAGAAATATAATTTTATTTTGTATTAAATACTTTTCACTTATGTCATGGCAAAATGAAGAAAAACAGTTAGACAATAGTGTTTGCCCTGGAACTTTGTATTTTGGAACCTTACTTTAGTACTGCAGAGAAAAAAATTCTCCATAATTTATGCTCCCAGTTTCTCAAAATCAGTCTCATTTAGATTAGAGCCTCCATCCATTTATTCTGTGAACATCTACAGCAATGAAGAACAAAGAAAATTACTTCTGCTTTTCCCTGTGCTTTCACTGAAGATTGTTGTGCTGAGAGTATGACTGCTGTATGTAGTCAACTGTCTAACAATAACTAAGTACCTCCCCACTAACATAGACTATAAACTGCAAAGCTTGATGAGACAATAGGAAGATTTAAATTGTATTGCTACCCTAAGTCTCTCATGGCCATTCCCTATAGAGATTCTCATAATTTTCCACAGAGACCAGCAAAGAAAAACTGGCATTAATACAATTTCTAGGAAAAACTGAAAAACAGTTTGGAGTGCTATAATATTAACTAAGTTGTTGCAACAGACAAACACACACTTTATAATATATAAGAAACATGTAATTCTGCAACTGATAATGCATACTGTCCATGGAATGGAAAAAAACTTCAAAGAAAGAAAAGATTTTCAGTCAAGGCTGGATCAGGCCCCTGGGCAATCTGTTCTGGCTGTAGGTGTCCCTGTTCATTGCAGAGGAGTTGGACTAGATGACCTTCAAAGGTTCTTTCCAACTCTAAGGAGTCCATGATTCTGTGATTTAAAGATAGGAAATGGGTTGTCTGTAAAGTGGGAAATTGACAGATTAAACAAGAGAGTTGTTTCAGACAAAATATCTGACTTTGTTCTTTTGTAACATATGCTTCAAGTAGTTAGACAAAGAAACAGATAGTGTAAAAACAATTAAGCAATTCATTTAACCAAATATAATAAGACTTGAAATTAGACTAAGTTTAAAGATTAGAACATCTGAAAGAAGTTACATATAGAGATCTAGCATTAAGAAAGCAAATCTAAAGTACAGCATTCTTGACCAGTTACTGTATTTTTCACTGTTAAAAAAACCATGTAATCACTAGCTAGTATTAGACACAAATATGTCTATATGCAAATATGAGAATGATTAAGGGTTCTTCTACAGTTCTTTCAAAGAATAAGATTTTTACCATCAAACAAATAGAATTCTAACCTTTTTTTTTTTTTTTTCAAGGATGAGAATGTTGCTATATCAAATATGGATTAATCCACTGGCATGGGATTTTTTTCCCCAAAGTTCACATTAAAATTTGTCAGATGTCTTTTCCATAAAAAATTAGCACAACTATAGTGCAAAAAGTATGAAAGGTAGGATTCCGGTATTTCCAACAAAAAAAAAAAAAAGGAAAGATGCATGAAGTGTACTTATTTTTACATGATTCTTTAGCATATGCATACTTAAATTATGAAATTATATTTAAGTTGATGCCATACTTTGAACTTATTGTCAAAATACTAGAGGTATTTTGTATGACTTACAGTTGTGAACTTAGATTCAATGAAATATTCAACAATACCCTTTCCATGTTTGACTTAATAAAGATGGCTGCGTGTACACCAGAAAGGGGAAGGAGATGACAGAGGAAAATTATTTGCATTATTATATTTTCTATGATATTCTGGACTTCTTTATTGATTTGGGTTTTTTATTTTTGTTAAGAAAATAACACGATGGGAAATCTTCCATTTGAGAACTACATCAAAACAAGGGATAAATATCTTTCTGTGCCCTACTTTAATTCTGAAATAGCCTATATCCATCTATACATTATTACCATTGTCTTGTACTTTTCACTACTTTCCAATGAAATTGTCATGAGAACATTAATTTCACAGGAATGTAATATGTGCTAGTTATCAATTTATTATTTTATGTATACTTCTGCCTGTGACACAACTGCTTTGTTCTATACTCACATATATATAATAGATATCATCTATTTCAAACTAGACTTCTTTCCAAACACCACAGATGTCAGTATTTAGCAATTCAAATGAAATGACCTTACATACCATCGCTGCCTCCAAACATCTTGATTCAAAAACAGAAGAAAAGAAAATCAAAGTGCAGGATCCTGAAAGTAGTCTAACAGTCTTTTTTTTCCTTAGTTAAAATGTTCTCTTTGCTTGCTTACAATAATGAGCACAATAATTTTTGAAGTGCCATATTCTATTCTTTAAGAACTCAATTCCACTGTATTTTTTCTCCAGTTAGGTACATGCTGGAGAGAGAGTGGCAATAACGCACTCTATGAAGTTGTTTTGTTTTGTTTTTCCTATTTATTATAAATGTAAAAAGGTATGAACATTGTCCTTCAATAATTCTTTCTGTGAAATCAGCATTAACTTTAACAAATATATTACATTTTACAAAAGTATAATTTTTGGTATTGCTCCAATGCAGGAAGAATGTCCCCACTATGTCACCAGTGAAGAGATCTGCTTTCCCAGTACCTTGCATTATATCTTACTCTCTTGTTACTTCAATAGTAGTAGATGAATTTGCAGTGGCCAAACTGTGACTTCTTCCACAAAAACTTCTGAAGGATAAAAGCTATCATGTGGGAGATATTTCCTTCATCCTTTCTCTATCATATTCTGTCATTTCTATTGTTTGACTTAGAATAATATCATAGAATCATAGAATCCTCAGAGTTGAAAGAGACTTTTAAAGGTCATCTAGTCCTGCTCCCCAGCAATGAACAAGGACACCACAGCTAGATCAGGTTTCCCAGGGCCTGCATCAACCACAACACTAGGTAACCTGAGCCAGTGCCTCACCACCCTCACTTGTAAAAGATTTTTTCCATATACTTAACCTAAATCTACACTCTTTGAGCTTGAAGCTATTTCCCATTGTTCTATCATCGCAGACCCTGCTCAAGAGTTCATCCCCTTCTTTCCCATAGCTCAGCTTTAGACACTGAAAGGCCACTCTCAGGTCACCTCATAGCCTTCTCTTCTCCAGGCTTAACAGCCCCAGCTCTCTCAGCCTGTCCTCATAGGTGAGGTGTTCCATCCCTTGGATCATTTTTGTGGTTCTTCTTTGGACACGCTCCAACAGGTCTATGTCCCTCCTGTACTGAGGACTCCATATCTGGATACAGTAGTCAGGTAAGGCCTCACCAGTGCAGAGCAGAGAGGCAGGATCACCTCCCTTGCCCAGCTGGCTACGCATCTCTTGATGCAGCCCAGGGTACGGTTGGCTTTCCCGGCTGCCAGATCACATTGCTTGGCTCATGCTCAGCTTCCCATCCACCACTACCCCCACGTCTTATTTGGCAGGGCTGTGAACACTCCTTGACTCTTATTTTTACAAATTGAGCACAGTAAGACATGTAAAAGCTTATTTTAAAATATCTGGTTAAACTGAGATGAAGTTGGATGGAAGCAAGCAATATCAGTGTCCACGCATCAACAAATTACAGGTTGTCTCTTGAGATAATCTCACTGGGCTCAAATTCATTACCCTTACTCACAATGAATAATTGCACAGATTTAATTTCACAACAAGCTACATACAAAGTAGGGTATTAAATGCCACTAATGAATGTAGAATCAGGCCCAATGACAGAAACCGGAGTGCAATCACTGCTGAATGTAACACTTGCTGAAACATGCCCTGTACCAGTGTCCTTAATATGCTATCTCCATTCATAAACTTGATTTTTATCTGTAGTCATTTCCTAAGCCTTACTTGCATAACAGCTATTCATCTTATTTACTTTGAGAACTATGTGTGTTTCTTAAACCCACTTAAAATTGAATTCATTTTGAAGTGATGAAGTGAAACACACATGAGCATTACATTTACAAACCTGGTATTATCAAAATGCAGCTATCACTTTACATGAAAATTCTCTTGAGTTTTTGATGACTCAAGAAATTCTTAGTTTTGACTCATGTCAATAATAACTAAAAATCAACAATATCAACAGTTTGAAACATAACAGAAGAGTTATTAACACAAATATTAAATAAATAAATATATATATTTCAGAAATGATAATAACGTCTTATGAGAGTTGTGTCTAAACTATCAGGCTTTATTGAGAATATGGGAACATCACCCAATTATGCCAAGAAGGAATAAAGTTGAGTAAAGTATAGCTGTAGCTGAAATTGGCAATGGAACTGGAGGAAAAGGACCTCTATCCGCACATTAGTTGCCAAAGATAGAAAATATATTTCTACAGCTAGGGAAACTTATGACACAGAAATAGAAAAAGAACCTGACAGCTTCTTTTTTTCTCTGTCTTTATTGGTAAGGCTGTCCTCAAGACACCAGATCTCTGAGCTGTAAGGTGGAATCTTGTATAAGGAAGTATAGTGCACAGTACAACAAGAAAGAAATAGTAACCTCTTGAGCAAATTGGCTGTACACATACCCATGAGACTATTGGGGTTGTATCCAAGATGGTTGCAAATGTTCAGTGATAACATTGTCTGGTTATCCTTGGAAGTTGGCAGTGACTGTGGGAGGTTCCTTAGGAATAGGAATAGCCAAACATGCCTATCTTCAGTAGAAGAATGATATGTGATCTATTTGATAGTCAGCATGACTCTAATCTCCTGGGAAACTGGTGCATCAACTTTTCTTGGAAATTATATCCAAGGACAAGGAGGACAAGAAGGTGACTGGGAATAGTTAATGTGAAATTGCTAAGGGTAAAGTGTGCTTGCCAAGTCTGATTCCCTTTCATGGTGAGATGACATGCATGAGTGGAGCGGTGAAAACTCTTTACCTTGACTTTAGCAAGATCTCTGACACAGGTGATATGTGAAACAAGTTGCCTTTTAGGTCCGGATGGGAAGGCTGCAAACCTGGACAGAGACGTGGTATTGTCTAATCTCTGCCTTGAGAAGAAATACAGTTTTAAAATTATGTGGTTTCAGTGGTAATCATTAATTTGTCTTGGAGCGGTAAAGATGATGCTAATTCCTGAGGTGGTTGAACAGCTAATTTCTTTTAACAATGAAACAACAGTCAATGACTGAAACAAAACCAAATTATTTAAACTAGTTAAACCAGTTAAACTAAACAGTGGAGATTTTCTCTAAAGCTTTCTTCAAGCCATTATTGTCCCCTACTCCCTCTCAAAATATTTTTTTTAAATCAAGGCCCTAAATCTGAGACACTCTCCACTTCTTCCTCCCCCCTTTTACTCCCTCTAGACTGGTTTTTCACCATACTGCATTCATTGTATTTATTTACTTATTTTTAACTACTAAAGTTACAAGCTGGTATTGCTGTGTCTGAGGTCCACAGCTACTGGACGTGATTGAGTTTACACTGATGTTACTAAAACAATTTACTTTTTTATGGTGATAGATTTTTGTTTACAGTTCAAGGGGGAAAATATCATTTGATTTGCAGGGTTTGAGGAAATGATTTATATAGCATTTTCTGACTACTGTAATCAAAATTGAAGAACTTATATTACACTCTGTGCACAGTGATCTAAGATCTCATTTATAAACCTAATATAACATATAACAGAATACTGGACAATCAATCAAGAAATGGAGACACTGATGACTAAATTATACAAAATGTGAAAGATTCATGACTGAACTGTTGAGGCTGGATTTCTTGGGTACTGTAAATATCAGAGAATTCAACCTATTTTAATGCAAGTTCATAAATTCAGTTTACAAGCATAGTGTAAAGAAGAGAAATAAAATCACCATGAGTAAAACATTTCTCTCCTAAGAAACATGACTTCCCAGTTTCATATTTTATCCAAGAATGCACTCCAAGACATATAGTACACAAGTTAAACTAAATGAAACTGAATTAAGAGGAACCATTTTCCATTTGCATCAGGAAATTAAAAATTATTTGTTTCCAAGTTACAATGACGATTTTCAGTTTTGTCTTCTTGTACAACACGGGGAAATCAGAAGCCAAATTATACCTGATTGATGTTTCTTACAATTTGCGAATCCAAGCAATTCTGACTAGATCTGTTAAATCTCAAATTAATTGAGAGACATTGCTAAAGCTATTTTAAATTGCATGAGTCATGAAAATAAATTTATTTATGTAGTGGACAAATGAGGAATATTGCACTGTTCCTGTGTGATGTAATGTGGGCTTCAGATAAAGGCAAAGGCCTGGAAAATGAGGGATTCAAGGCCTATATTGCCAAAACTGAACAGTGATGTCTCAGTACCATTGTCACTAGTAACAGACTATTAATTTTCCTTCCATTTTCATCTTCTGAAAGACCATTCAGTGGGGCAGAGCTTACTGCCCCTGGAAGGCTTCACATTCAGGCAGAGACTCAATGCATTTCTATAATACAAATAACAATTATGGTTTTCTGACACTTTCAAGTACAGCTGGACCACAGAAAATTTATATTAAATCTTTACTAGAAGTTCTGTCATGGGTCTAAGTGGGCTTTAGGAGCTGTCAGTGAGATTTAGTGGGTTATCACATAGACCTACCTTGACCTCTGTCTTGCAGAAATGTGTGGGAATGGATCTCTTTCTCCTATGTATTGGCTCATGAGGGAATCACTTTGTAACAGTAAAAAGTGAATTGCTTCAGTCTCTGACTCTTTGATTAATTCCTTCTTTACTGCACTAACCACAGATTTTCAAATACCAAAATTTACATGAAAGCATAAGAGAATTTTCTTACATTCTAGTTTGCCTTCCATTTACCTTAAGGTAACTTTCTCAAGTGACTTTGTGCTTGATCTGTCTTGTCAAAAACCACTTTCAACAATGGAGTTGGAGACAGGCTTTTAGCAGTAAAATGCCATATAATACCATCATTTTTTTAAGTAGAACTCTACACTGAGCTAAGTAAGCTTCTCTGTGTGAAACAACAGCTATTGGCATACTTTGGCAACCTTGTACACAGTATGGGTTGAATATATTTTCCAGTGTGTTATCAACAGTTCTCAGCAAAACTCAAAAAATAACCCTTGGCACCTTCAAAAATATTTTGTATTTACATATTTTGAACCAGAATTATGTATTATCATTTGACTGTTCATCCTCATTTTTAACTGAGAAAATTAATATTAGATAATACGTTTTCTTGGGTTTAAGGATATTTTAGTTGAAAAATTTCCATATTTCCTAAACGGAAAAGAAATATTAAAATTTATACTACTGAGATGTACAACATTTTGCTTGGTTGGCTGTTCTGCATTGGTTTTGTTTGCTTTCTGTTTTGATTTTGTTTGTTTGATTGCTTCTGTTTTTCTTCTTTTCCTCTAGGTACCATAAATTATTTTTTGTTTGTCATTTCTCTAACAGCGTGGGCTTTTTAGATTACTTGCTCTGACATGCCCTGTTATTCTAAAAAACAAATAAGATACTGTAACCACAAGTTCAAATTAAAAAAAATTAATATATTTGGCAAAGCCATAGATACAATCTTATATAGGATAATACTAGTATTTTAGTGTGTTTAATAGGGTGTGCAAAATTCTACAATATCATTGAGAATTTCTTCTTAGAGTTCATATATAAAAATGCTTTTCATTTTCAAGTTACTTACATGTGATGCTTTAATTGACTAAGTTCTAGGAGGAAGGACACTCTACCATTAATAAAAAAGCAACACTTTGGTAAGTACAAATTTGTAATATTGCTGCAAAAAATTAGTTGGACACTTCAGTTTGTTTTCTTGTTCAAAAAACACACAAATGTTTATGTATCGCTCTTACTGGTTTATTTGGAAAAAGATTTCTGATGACATTTCTCTGCAGTGAGTAATCCTGCAGCTGTTTCCTCTCAAGTTAAATACCAAATATTTATATTCCTCAATTCTTTCAAAACTATATTCCCACTCATTTGTATGCAAAATTAATTTCAAGTTACAGATAGAATATAAAATTTGAAACTTTCTGAATCAAGGCTACATGCAAGCATTTGATAGAGGCATCCATGGAACACTGTGATTACAAAGCAACATTCTGAAGATACTTCAGGCTTAATACCCCTCCGGAGATGTCATATACTTGCTGTGTTCTATTCGTAACAGATGTCTGTGCTTCCTTTATCTATGACAAAAGCTGACACCGAATGTCAAATATGAATGTGAAAAAGGTTGCTGAAATACATTTGACATGCATTAAAGCACAGTGTAAAGGCATGCTACAATGTCAACTCTCTACTGAAAAAAGAAATATGTGCTGAGCCAATGTGTTCTTTCACCAAGACATGCAAATCCTAGTGGAAAGTTTCCAGATTACTAACTAGAGGAGATAGAGTTTTACTTTTTTCTTTGGAGTTTTTTGTAAAAATAAATTCTACTTTCTCAGCATAGTTCTTACATGTAGGAAGTTAATTATTACAGTTTTGTTTCTCAGTATCAAATATGCTACAATAGTCACGTTCATCAATTGTAGCATGTAATAACTCCTCTGTACAGACTGATAGAAGAAACATTATAATCAGCTACCTAAACATACAACTGAACTCTATTATCTGCAGTTCTGTTGTAGAAATCTTCTTAATGCTCTATATTAACATGATTAATTTTCAGATTTAAACTATTTTTAACAAATAAAAAAAATACTGCTTTAAGCACAACCTCAGTTCAGCTTTTAACTTCACCTGTTTCTCCCCCTTTATTTTTTTAACCAAAATAGGCAGACAAGTGTTTTAAAGGCACCTGCTTTATATCTTTTCACTTAGTTAAAAATATATTTTTTAGATAAAGTAGAAAAACATATCTAACCATGTTTTCAATCCTGCAATTGATGCTGAGAGAATATAAGTCCCTCTCACTGACTAGATGTCAAAGACAATGATGGCATCTCTGAGATACAAAACAAATCCTACAAGACATCAGAAAAGAGGGGAAAAAACAGTATTTTCAGAAATCCTATATCCTAGGACTTACCTTACTTACCTAACTTTTAACTCATCTCAAATAATTTCCTCTGTCAGGAAAAAATATTAANAGTGCCAAACTTGAAAATAAAGTTATGTGTTGCAAACTTAACAATGACTCGGTGAAAAACACTAGACAATCACTGAGCGTGAGATCTGTAAATGGTATAGTTTATAAATTGTATGTTTTATGCCATTTAAATCCATACACTGAAATCTCATTTTTTGATAGAATCTGTAAGAATAATGACGAATGTAAAATACATTGCACAAAAATGCCTTGGCAGTTCTTTAAAAAGGAAGAAATTAGAATCAGCTTTTTTTTAAGTTAACTAACCTCTGGATATATTAAGATACATCCTGTGAAATGAATTTTATTACTAGTATCTTGTTAAGAGTCACCATTTACTTATCTACGTCCTGGAAGAAAAAAATCTCAAATATACTGCTTCAGTCAGGGAATCAAAGAAAGGTCCACTTTTTCAGTATATCCAACTTCTCTGCCTGTAAAACATCTGAAAATATTTTTCTAAATGTAGATTCTTCCCTAGCGATAGTTCTCATCTATGTAGGTTTACCAAACATTGAAGAACACAGTCAAAATATTCACAAAAAATCTCGTACAAAGAATAGCAAGTAATGAAAAATGGTCTGACTGGTAAATATAGGAATAATAGTCAGATACTATGGAAGCCTCTTCTGGATTATAAATATTCATATCTTCCTCATTTTTTTGTGTTTGTTTGCTTTAAATACAGTGCATGTTTCTAGACAAAGTATAGCTAAGGTTCTAAACAGGAACTCCAAACTAAGAGCAGTCATGGCTAATAGCACATGAATTCTAGAAACCTTGCTAAGACATCTCTCTTTCTAGGAACACTGAGGCCACTAATCTAAATCCTAGATTAATCCAAATATGTAAATCCATCTGCTTTGCAGAAAAGAAGCCCTTACTTTAAGTTTCATGGAAAATACTTTCTTATACGTCAGAAAGCATAGAGTGGTGCAGCTAGTTACATGATCATGATAGATGTGTCAGTCAAACAGTGTACTGTACTGTCAAATCAGATTTTTGTTCTTTGAACTGGAAGCTATTCCTTGCACTCTGTTAGATATCTGAGAACACATTTCTTAGCCCCTTTGAGTCAAAAATAGTAACATGACTTCTTCCATTCCACAGACTGTGGAAATTTCCTTGCTCACAGTACTTTTCTTCAGTAAAGAAGACCTCTCTAGGCAATCTCATGGTACATTAATTATTTAGTAGATAAATAATTAATCAAAGGATTGGAAAGATATGACAGGATAAAATGATTTATTTTCTCAAGACAGGGAGGCTACCAGTAGAATCCCACAGAGATCTCTGAGGGAACATGTGTTTTTCAACATGTTCTCAAAAGGGCTGAATAATAAGGTGATAAGATTTGCTGTTGATGCTAAGCTACTAAAGGTAGATTGGGACTAAAGGGATAACTATAGAAGTGCTTTCTAAGGCTGGCAGATGGAACTCGTAGATAAATGTAAAATGCTGTATGCTGGATAAGGGAAATCAATCCTAAGGTTACTGGCAAAGTGATGGACTTGTAACTGACTTAGTGCTCATATGATATGTTGGAAGTATCACAGATAAAAATGTGGTCAAAAATAATCAATATAAAGCTAGAAATTACTGACAAAATAAAACAGGAAACAAGGTGATTTGTGTCACATTATGAATTTGTGTTTCAGTAGCATCCAGAATGTAATGTACAGTTCTAGGCATGCGCAATCTAAAAAAAAAGATTCAAAATTCAAAGAAATGATAGAGAAGGCACAGAATTAAGGACAAAAAGAGTGACTTGGAAAGGCTTCTGTGCACTGAACAGTGGAAAGAGATGACTAAGAGATAGGAAAGAGGCCTACAAGGTCACAAGGGATAGTGAGCAGAAAAAAAATAGGAATCAATTTTTCACTGCCTCTTCCAAAAGAAGAATTAAGTGATGTCAGATGAAACTAGAGGATGGCAGTGAGAAACAAAAGGTTTTTTTCCTTCACATGATGAACAGATAATTCGGAAAACTGTAACAGGAGACAGAAGCCAAGAAAAGTTTATAAAAGTTGCAAAAGTAATTTGATTTTTCCTCCAAGGATTTCTCCACTGAAGGTTAATAAGCACAGGACACATTCTTTGGTATGTATCATACATACTTACTTTGTTCCTGTATTCTTTCCTAGGTGTGCTTTTGGCACACCTGGAGACACTATTAGGCTAGACAGATTCTAGATCTCTCACAGCACAATCATTGTGCTCTTATGTCAGTTCTGTTCTGCTCCTGGCATCGCTGTACACAAATACTGGCACAAGAATTATGTTTGCCTCACTGAAAATGCTGTCCTAATGAACTTCTTTTTATTACTCCTCTGTGAAGGAAGAATAATGCTTTTTTTCACATAATACAGTATTAGAACTTACATACACATACCACACTATTTCTGTTGGAGCTAGAAAGGTAGCAGAGAGATGGTGACCTCAAGACAGCTGAAACCTTTCCCTGATTGAATGCTCTGACTAGAAGGATATTTAAAAAGAAAAAAGAAAATAGAAGAGAATAAGAAAGTTTATATGAAAAGCTGATTATTACCTGTTTTGCTAACAGTGTACAGCTTTAGCCAATTCTTGCTAAGCTGCAATGTGTAACAGATAGAACTGTCATTAAGATTAAAGCAGATGTACTTTTTCAGTTGAAGAGTGTACTTTATTTGCAATGAATTAACAGCAAATCAACTTGAAAATTATTCAGTCCTACTGAGATGCAGCCCTTCTTACAAGGTAATAGAAGTAATAGGAGCAGTCCTCTGTCAGTTTCCCTGCATCTAGACTAGTTTTTAGTATTGTTTGTTTCTTACTTTTCTGTAAATATATATATAACATATATATATACACACACGTATTCAGAAATCTATAGCTATTTACTTAATTCTAAAAATGAAGTAACTTGAGTCAAGGGCATCTTTTCTGAAGGTCAACTTCTAAGGCAATCATATATCTCTAATGTAGAAACTGAAAACTATTAAAAAGCACTAAGGCTGAAGATACTTATACCCACAAAAAAAAAAAAAAAAAAAACTTTTAAGATGTTTTGTACTAGGAACAACCTAAGAACATAAGTAATTAGCATTATAAGACCTACACAGAAAATTTTCAGTTAGTTGGATGTAATATTTTATTCCACGATGGAATTAAACATTATCCCAGAAATAGACCACAGCTAATTCTATATAAAGCATGCATTTTTAGAAACTAGAAACACAATCCTTGCAATAATTATCTAACTAAATCAAGAATATAGATGAAAATTTGGTAGTTAAGGTAAATCCCTCTCAAACACATGCTGAAATATCCATTATACTGTGATCAATTGTAGCCTTATTTAAATTCAATTTTTACAAAATCATATTAGCTGAAATTATTAATATCTTCATGATTACTTTTGGTCCCTGTTATAATCGAAGATTAAGATTATAGACTATATCTTCCAAATATTAAACTGGCGAAGAGTATGTGCTCTTCTCAAACCTCCTTACTTTTGCAGTATACACCATGCACAAAATGTGTGGAGAAGAGAAAAATGAAGAATGTGGTTGGCACAAGCACTATCATATATCTCACTTGCAATCTGGTAGACCTTAGCTGAGCTGTGCACAAGGTCTGTGCTTGCCTAATCCTTTACTTTTAGCAAAACTGGGTTAGATACAAGGCACTCACTTCCACGCAGAATTCTCTACCCCATGTACATGGAGTATTCAGATCATTTTCTCAATCAGTATCTCACTGAACACCACACAATTTTCCATCAGTGGATGAGGATTACTTTGGCTGGGTTCTGACCTGAAATCTGAGGCAAATCTGTTTGTTCATTTATCTGAAGTTGATTAATTTCATTATTGATCACTGCAGCTTTTTTATCATGGCTACAATGTCACAGGTTAATTCCACTTGCCGTGGTCTTGACACCATATCTACTGAATTATTGACTTTGTGCATGGTACTCCTTCATCTTGTTTATCCACAGTAATAAATCTTCAGCTCTGATTTCAAATAAACAACACAGCACTACTTAAGTGACTAAAAGTTTCACTCCAAGTAAAAAATCCTGAAACCTTTACCTGCAAAGCAATTTTGACTTCTTGTATTCTTAGTATTCTGTTTGGTACAAAGTCACAGACTTTTATGAACAACAGTTAATTTTCTTGAGATTTTCAGAATATAAAAGCCTAAGTTTCCTTTATGAAGTTCTCAAAACAAAAAAGCCACCACCACAAACATCCCGATTAGTAACTTCTGTTTCATCTGAGTGTTTCCTAAGACTCCTGATGATCCCATGGCCGTAATTCTACTACCTGTTCTACATCTATCCTGTCATAAAGTTACTTGTACTCAAACCCCATCTTGTGGGAGCAAGAAAACACTGACTTGGTGTCAGTAAGGAGAGTACTGAACTAAGCAGTGCTAGAATCTGCACTTCAATACAGTTTGACTTTTATTTCAATTAGAATTCTTCTGACTGAGGAAAAAGCACTGATACTGACAAGAGAAAATTACTTTGCAAATAGATTCAGAGGACCATAGAAACCTCCAGCCCCATCATTATATATTGTCATTCAAACTCCAGCAGTAGTATTCCATATTTGATCACAGAGTACTTCACAAAAAGAGTAAAGATCTTTGTTAGCCCACAAAACCAAATAATCCTTATTTTAAAGATGTTCTTGAAGCAATAAATATTTGTATTCAAATAGCTACTTGGCTTGTTCAGGTGTTCTATTGTAAGGATTATAAATTACTATTTGCATTTGATTTCAATTCAACCATACTTAATGTTTTCAGATGTTTTGTAGTCACAGGCACTATATGCGAGAATGAAGTTTTTGTCGCCAGAATGTTGTATATGTATTTAAATGTCACTCTAATTTCTTTATGTTCAGAAATATTCGATGTCTTCAGAAGAAAATGACAGAAAGAGTCCCCAATTTACATTGTTATAACCGCTGAAGAGTCCCCATAATGAGTGATTAAATAGCAGATGCATAATATCAGAAAGAATCACATTAATGTAGTGTTTCATTGGACACAGTACCAAACAATAAATAGCATTGTAAAAATTTACTTCTAAAGTATTTTAGTGAATACATTGATTTGATGAACTGACAGGAAAAGTCTCTTCTGGAGATGTAATAAAAGCTAAATTTAAAAGCAATTAAAAGTAGATTATGACAATAAAAGCTTGGGAAATGAAGTGGGAAATGTTTTATTTTTTATTACATGTTTACTTACAAGTAAAAATCTTCATGTTCAATCAAACCATAAGCATAAGATTAAACATGAACTTAAGATCTTTTATTGAATAGATCACTATAGATTTTTTTTTACCATGGCTACAGTGTCACTGGTTAATTGTATTTGTTGTGGTCCTGTACTGAGTTGTTGACTGTTGTGCATGGTATTCATTCATCTTCTTAGCATACAACAGTCAAAGGTCAGGAAAAATGAAAAGACTCACAGGAAGTGTATAGTGTGACTCTTTAAGGGTAAAGTAAAATTTATTTAAGCCAAGCACCTGCTTCACTTATTAGATAGGTATGGACCTATTGGAACAAGTCCAGAGGAGGCCACGAAGATGATCAGAGAGCTGGAGCCCCTATTCTAAAGAAAAAAAAAAAAAGGAGAGAGAGAGAGAAAATAAAGTAACTTTCAACATATTATCAAATCTTCTAGTTTAGTGGCTAAACAGAGAGTTTTATCTATAGAGTAATTCAACAAACAGTATTCAGGATATTTAGCTGACCAAATGCAGTAGGCTGACAGTTCTCTCTCAAACTGTTTGTTACCTGCCTCATGATAAATTAATCCACACCTTTTTAGATAAATAATCTCCATAAATGTTAGTTTAAAGCATTAATGTACTGAGATGCGATCTGAAAAGTATCTTCACTCATTTTCCAAACATAATACTTCTTATCAGAAGTAATTTTCCAAAAGCATTTTTTTCCCATTTTTCCTCTAGTAAAATCATCCACCAGGGGACAGAAAGGTTCATTCCTTCCTTTCTACCCAGTCAACACAGTACTAGGCTGACTTCATTAAGCAGTCCAAGGAAGCAGTGCATGGTACGAAATATACATATATATATATATATAGTACCAATTTTTTGCATCCTTTCGTGACCTTACTTCTTCAAAAGCCTGAAGTATTTCCCTGACACAGTTCTCATTTGCTTCAGTTTAAGGAGAAGCTTTATATTCTCTTTTCCCTTTTAATAACTCAAAACTTCTTCCTAACTCTTACCTTCTCAAATCCCTTGAGATTCATTTAACAGCATACCCGAACCACTCGGTAGAATTCAGAAATAAATATTAGGTATTGGAAAGAGAAATTTAATAGTATGGTGGGAATCTTTCATCTGTAAAAATGTAAATCTGCAGGAGTTTCAACAAGTAGACAATGCTATTCCTTAAACAAAACGCTGGAGAATAAGAACAAAAGAAAGCTCATTGATAGCAATTTAAGTAACTTATGACAAAGCAGTTAAACACATGGAAGAAGGAAATTTAATATTTGCTACACCTAAGTTCCAACACATGTTTTAAGAAGCCTACCAGCTTCTGTCCCTGCCCAGTATTCCCCTAACCTATGCCAAGGATGCTTTTTCAGTTCAGCCCTGTGTATACAGCCCCTGCCTGAGCTTTCTGCTAAGGTACCACAAGGGCCAGATGTTCCCTGAATCTGGGAACTTGTGTTGAGCCTTGGGTGGGCCAGGATGGTAAGGCCTGTCCTAGCCTTGGGCACCAAGTATCTCCTTGGGACTGAGGTCAGGACCAGGCTAGGCCGTGCCACGGGCTCACCAAATTATGTTGCCATTAGGTACTGAGCATAAAGCCTGCCACTGACTCAATGATTCTGTAGTTGAGTCAATCTGATTTGATATTGCTAGAAAAATGCCCAAGGCTTTGTATTGCCCTGACAACACAGGGATCAAGTCTTGTCTGTCTGTGATACTCTGGAATATTACTGTCTTAAAGCAATCATCTAAATGCCCATATAATTGAGATTGGTGGATAGGGATTAAAGCAAAACATTTTTGAGCTACTGATCTGACTTACAGAGGTTTCCAAATTGCAGTAATATTATAATTCAGTGGAACTAAGTTTCTTTAACACTTAAATTATTCAGTTAGCTAAAATACCAAAAACCTGATGTCTTTACAGGATCCATAATTTGCAATTCAGTGCAACAATTTCACTGCAATTCCCCAATGTTAAAGCTAAATTATAAAAAAAAAAAAAAAATAAGAAATGAAAGAGTAAACAGAATCTTGATCACTTTCTTCCCACCTCACTCCCGCTGAGTACACTGCAATTGAACAGCCCTAGAGTGACATCTACAGTTCAGAATAACAGGCAAAGGAAGCTAAAGTCTCATCCACTTATCCTTCATTAGCTAGGAAGAAAAGAGTGAACAAATTATTAAATACTGCATTAAGTAAGAATACAAAAAAGGAAATCATTTTACCACAGAACACACTTGCCAGGAAGCAACAACAACAATTCAGTCTGCCTGTCAATTCAGCTCTTCTGTCAGTGGTTTCCTACCACTACCTTTTCTTAAGTTTTAGAAAAGCTTAATTCTGCTCTACAAAAGGAACATTAATTGAGGGCAGCTGAGAAATAATCAGATATGGGGAAAAAACTCATCTGATGAATCAGTCTTTTTAGATGATATATCATGGAAGCTAATAGGAAATGGGAGGCTGAGGAGGGACACAAAAAACTCAGTACAATATATTGTGAGACAACCAAATTGTACATTATCAATAAATACAAAATTCCATCACTTTGGTAGCAGTTGTGCAGTCTGAAATACTTGCTTTGACTATAATAAGCAGAATCATGAATTACAATTCAGATAACGAAGTTCTTCTTCTGCTGTAAATGTATTATACTACTTATTTCATTTTATGAAATAGCTATATTATCAACACAAAAATGTAAAACATGGCATTCAAAAATTAGTAGACATTTTTGAAACAGGGAAGCACTTAGTACTGACTTCAATGCATGTATGAATTAAAATCCATTCTGTTGATGAGGACAGTGACACTATGAAAAAAAAACAATAGATTTATTTGATCAGATGGCATTTTTGGAACTAAGCACATGATAGTTTAACAGTGAAAAAATTCATTAATGTAGTAAAACTTAGTCATACACAATAGAGTCATGGTCAAAGTCAGAAAAGCAGGAAATGTCATTAGAACTTTCATTAGCAGATAAGTGCCAGTTGCAAGACGATTCACAATCCCTTTAGATACAGTAAGAAATGATAGCTGCTTTGGAATATGCAAGTTTATTATAGATCAGATAACTTTGAAATATGATTCTGAAATGATGTGGTTTTCTTGCTAATGCCAGGTTGTGACAGTCAGTGCAACACTTTGCTTGTGATTAGAAAAAATGTAGGGAAAATTACCAGCTTTTCATGCTTTTAATTTTATTAATCTTGCAATATCTATAATAAAGTCCTGATATGTATGTACCAAAAACTATGTCTATTGCATATGGATTTTTAATAGAAAAGAGGGAAAGAAGAATGAATTTTAAAAGGCAGCAGCAAAGATAGGAGTATGAACAGGTAAAATAGCACAATAAATAACACATTTGCATTAGGCTTATAGTCCTTGTCAGGAAAGAACAGATGGTTTAAGAAGATTTCAGACATTCTGGACATGACAGGTTAATTTTTACTGGAGACGAGCTAAAGATAAAGCCAGTCTGAGTGAAGGTGAAATGAAAAAGCTAAGGTATGATGCCTACTTTGGGTCATGCAAACAACTTTGTCAATGAATGTGTTTGTCCTGTCGCTCTGAGTAAATATGGAGCTTCGTCACTAACACATATTCTAACACAAATGAGGTTGACTACAATAATTATCTTATTTAAAACAAAACACCCCACAAAAAAAAAACACCTATAAGGTAGTATTTCTACTCATTGCAATGGTGATGATGCATGTCACGCTGTTAAGCAAGTCTCATCATGAAACAGAATACTATGGAAAATTTCAGTATAACTCCTGTTCTTCACTCTGCCAAATACATACTCAGGGTATAAAAAGGAAGCACACAAGATGTGGAAGAGTCATGTAATCCAAGAGGAATACAGACACTGCAAGAGAATGCCATGTTAAGAAAACCAAAGCCCACCTGGAGAATAATGCGGTCAGGAATGTGAAGGGTGACAAGAAGGATCTCTACAGGTACTGAATAGAACACAACATTCTGAGTTGTAAGCGACCCACAGGGAACATCGAGTTCAACTTCGGGCTCAATACAGCACCACCCAAAATCCAGAGCTTGCGTCCTAATGCTCCTTGAACTCTGGCACTTGGGGCCATCCCCACTACCCTCTGGTGAACTATTTCCTCATACCCACCAAAAACTACCACTTATGCAGCTTCAAGTACATCTTCCAACAATTTGTTTTCACATATTCTTCTGGGTGCCTGGAGGAATTCAATGAATTTTCTAACATTTTTTTAATCCACTTGGGTTTATGTTCCCAAAAGAGTGATGAACACATGTAACTTTTATTTTCATAGGCTCCATTTGTCATAGATGTAAGAAGATATTTTTTGATGTATTTCTCAGTACTATTCCTTCAAGACACAAAATCCCTGGGGTAAATGAAATGTACTTCAGAGAAGCAGAAATCCACTTTACATAGCTAAATGCTTTTAAATGGTTTCTCCCTACAAAAAGCCCAAAGATCTCTGCATTTCTGATAACTCAAGAGATTTCTTATGTCTTTGCAGAGAAAACTGAGTTAAAAAGGTACAACTGAATTTGACATGAAATTATATGGGACTGAAGTAGTTCAACATTTCAGAGGAGAAAAATAGCAGTGGTTCAAAAGATACAGAGAAAACACACAGGAAAGCATGAAATGTAAGTACTGAGAAAAATGGTTCATTTTCTGTGGATAATTCAGGGTGTTCTCTTTTTTTTTTTTCTCCTATATTTTTAGCTCTGCCAATCTAAAAAAATAAATCAATATATTTCAATTATAAACTATCAAAATCCATCCATATGACAATCAACAGTATCTTTCAGGTACGATAAAACTCTAAAATCCATTATTATTTTATGAAGTCATTTAGTCAATGAAAGACTAATAACTAACCATACATTACTTATGGAAAAAAAATATATTTTCTTCTCTCACCAGTACAAATCTACTGTATTATGAAAATATGCAGTCAAATTTGTAACAATTGTAAGTATTCTATTTTTCTAATTCTTAATGTGATAACACATTCCCTAAAATAATAATTTGCATTTCAGAATTAATGATCATTAGAACTGTAATCATGTATTTCATTAACATACTTATTTCAGTAACACGGATAAACACACATGCTTACCATTGTGTTCTCTTTGAACCATTTTTGAAGGCTCAGTTTTTATTTATTTATTTACTTTGATGGTAAGGTGCAGTAAAGTATTACTTTCTTAAAGTCATTAAAGAGATTTTAAGGTACACAGCATGCTGTTCATAGAAGGTATTTGAATGAGTCATCAAGCACCAAGCAGTAAGAAAACCTTTGGCCAAAAAAGATACACAGCCATACTAAAATTACATTTTTTTTCCTAAATGAGGCGTGATAAAATAGAACTTCATAGCAAACTGGTAATCAATATATTTCAGTAAATTCACATTCATTTCTTTGTCTCAGAAGAAACAGGACACCCACCAAATGCTGAAAAGGAATGTGTTTCTACAAGATTCCAGATAGAATGCAGTAGATGTACAACCACTCTTGTCTATTGCTCTCCAAAATCCATCCACAAACTGTGAATGGGTATCTTCCCTGGCCAACCTGACAGCTTTCTACCATGAAATGAATTATCTAAAGTAGTAGATGTTCATTATCTAGATTCGAGCAAAAGATTAGACACACATTCTCTACTTGCTGTTGGAGGGTCTGTACAGATTGAGCCCAGCTTTTTCTTGATACTTTATGCTCAGGAAGAGGCTCCACTCTGATTCCATCTTCCTATCCTCTGAATTGTTAATCACATTCATGCCAGCAGGGTTGGGGAAGTCATTCTTACTCCTGTTCAGCAATTGTGAGTCCATAGTAGAAAGACCAGATCCACATTAGGACTCACCACAAAGACAAGGACGTTAGAAAGCTGCAGCAAATGCCCAGAAAACCCAAGTGAGCATGAGGACAGAGCACAGGACATACAAGGAGAGGCTGACACAGCTGGCTTGAATCACTCTGGAGAAGAAAATAAGGGAACATATTCTGCTTTCTTCAGCTACCTTTCAGGATTCTCTACAGCCAGGCTCTTCTCAGTGTTCCACATTGAAACCACTAGAGGAAGTCATCTCATGTTTCGCTATGTGCAGATCTCATTTGAGAAGGGAAAACAAGATTATACCATCAGGCTAGTTCACAAAAATGGAGATCCTGGGGAGGCTCTGCAGACCCTCTATTTGGAAGCCTGTGTGGTTACTTACCACTCTCCAACAGCCTCAGCTGCCACCTGCCTGTTCAGCCCAGCTTGGAGTACACGCTTGGACCACATGCCACCTGGAGCTCATACCTCTATTTATCTGGCACCTCAGAAAATATCTACCATCTTCACAAGGACACAAGAAGATGAGATAGACATGAGAGACAAAGTACAACTCCATAAAATGAGAATGAGGTCTCCTGCAGTTGCTCCATGCAAAAGGAGCCATCCATTGTAGAGATGTCTTAAAATAGATGAATGAGATCAAATACAAAGCAGTAACCTTGGCTATCTTGAGAATAGATTTTGTCTTGTTCAAAGATCTAGTCAGGATCTCATGAGCCTGAGAAGATGATCAACACTGAGAGTCAAGTAGTAAACCAGGTATCCCAGAACTCCACAGGAACTTGTAGAAGAATCTGAAGATTCTGAGATAGCCAAAGCAGAGGAGTCAGACTTTATAAGCCTGATGGAAACTTGGCTGAACCTCTACAGGGAAAAAGACTCCACAATGCACTTGTCAGACACCAAAAATAGGCTGGATGCACTTTTGGACTCAAAAGGAATTACTAAGCTGCAGCAAGTGCCTAGGTAGGACCCCAGAGTCAATCAGGCAGACAAAGCACTGGGGCTATAAAGAGGGGACACAGGCTTTCATGTCCGTACAGTGACAGAATGACAGGCAAGAAGCACAACCTCTTATGATGTAATGAGTCAAGAAATATCTGCAAAGTATCATTTTAGAAAGAAAGATTGTCTTACATCTAATGGTAACTAAATGTTTAGAACATGTGGAAATGAATAAGAGAGATAATTACAATGCTTGAACTGGCAAATAATAATAATATAAAAGATCAATGCTTTACATACAGAAAGAAGGACAGAGTACTTCTTTTGTGAGTCTTTCAGTCGTTTTATGAGACAAGTAATACCATGGACTTGATGATCCTTGTGTATTCCTTCCAACTTACTATGTTCGATGACAACTACTAAACAGTTTCCTCTTGTAAAGGTGAGAAGTCTTAGGATTATTAAGTTAAGAAACTTGAATTTCTTGTATGACTGTTAACACATTTAGAACAGAATCATGCTACTTTAGTTATTCAGCAGCTTGTGAGAGTGATTTGTTATTCATTTTACTTCAGAATGTCATTTCTGAACAGGTGGAAACATTGCCTAGTAATCTTCTACAGTGATGAACTCATTTTTTTTAGTACTTGTTTGGTGTTCTAATATTTTTCTTGCTTCTATCTGCTATACACACCTGACAACATCAAACTTTAAGAAAGCCTTTTTAAAAGTATGGAATTTATTTTTCCCCAGATAATTTTTTTCAAAGCATTTTGTGCATTCATTTAGCTCTTTAGCTATTTTCACTACACTTCTTAGCTGACCAAGAATATCAAGACCATGGCAGTGTGTGCATTTCCTGTAGAAAGGCAAGTGTAATCCTAATTTTAGCTTTGAGTCATCCATCTTTTCCATTACAGCAGAATGTCTCAATGTTCCTTATCTTGCAATAGATCTCAGAAGCTCTTTGCAAATGTCTGTAGATAAGTTCTTTCTGACAGAAATTCCCGCAGTTAAGACATCTGGTCAGAAAAAACACACAGTAAGATACTAACAACTTTACTTGAATGTATTTTCCTTTTGTGTAATTATTTATCACAACTGTACATTGGTACTTTTATTCAAGTTTTCATTATCTGTACAAGGAAAAAAAAGAGATGGTAAAACATTCTTTTAAGGATTTATTATTTTCTTTCCATCTCCCCTAATCTCCATTGCCCATTTATACAAGGAATTAATATCGTGGTAAAGCTGGAAAAGAATTCTCCGTACCTGGTAATATTAATACCCACTAGGAAGTTAAAGCTTTAAATTTCCTTAAAAAAGGAGTGATTCACTCTCTAATACTGCCTTTCTTGATGCCTTTTTATCTTCCCTAGGCTTCCAGATTGATGGAATGAAGAGAAAGTAAATTGAAGGTTTCATAAGTAAATTCAAAGTAAATGTAATTGTTTAGACCCCCGTTTAATAGATCTCCATCTTACCCCACTAGTTTAATTCAATCCTTGAGGAAAGCAAAGAGAAATCAGATGCAAGAGTACTTTTATTGATGTATTGGAAGAGTATTTCATTCTTTCTCATGACAATCTTTAATCTTTACCTGACCTCTACAGATGATTCATAAGTCCTACTTTAGCAACGTTGGTAGTCCTACCAATGTCAGTACTGCTTCTAGTGTAATAAATAGATCTAGTGTTTCTTCTTGGTCATCTATGGACGTTACGGAGAGATCATGAAGAGCTGTGATAGCAGAGCAATTCCTATGTTGCTAAGCTATGTAAATCTCTTTCTGATTATATATAGTTATATATAGATATAAAACCTACAAATGTTAATTTTCCAAGACGTAACATGGTAATCCATATAGAAGGTAAGCATATAATTTATAACAATGTAGTGAATGGTAAGTAGCAAAGCAGTACTTTTGATTGGCTGTTGTGCAAAAAAAATCTAAGCATTTTCTGCAAATGACCAAAGCAGCCATTCCCCAGCTTTCATAAATTCATAATAAATTTTGACCTCATTTGTACTAAGATGGCAAGTCTCCCAAGTGTAGTACAGATAAAATACCATAGGCAGAAGCTCTACTTTAAAACAAAGCTGTATCCCAATACCACATTAATTATACTGTATTTCAATAGTCAATCTATAAATAGTATAAATCAGCTACATTAGATACTCATAGCAGTCCATACAAAACTTCAGCATGAATAAAGATAGTCAGCTGAATATTTGCCCTGCTTCTTATTTGTGTCCGAAAGCATTGCTGCAAGAAAACAGCAGCTTGTGGTTACCTCATCAAACAGAGGGATTGTAGCACAGTCCCTGGGTTTATGATTCTACCTTTACAGGCTGTATCTCCAGCAACACTTGATTCTGCATACCATTTATACTGCATGTTTGTGCAATATTCTGCAATTGTTTGTCAGCCATACATAAAGCCAAATTCTATTGACATATATACAAGTTTTTCTTGTGCAAAGATTGATGCTATTAGCAATAAAAAAAGTAGAAGTGACTGTCATTTTTCCTCATATGAATATGTGTATCTTTTTGCCAAATCTGTACCTGCAGCTAGTTGTTATGCGCAAAGACCACAAGGTGGTAGTCTTGCCTTAAAAATAATATGCTGATGAGGCTTTTCTAAATAGGGGGATGTTATCTCCTTTGTGGCATCAAGGTTTTTCCTATCCCATTTCTTTGAAATAGCTTCACATGCACAACTAAAATTAGACCACAGGAAACTTACATCTCAGCTCAGTTTTCATCACAAAAATACGATGCATTCCTAGGGAGATGAAGAAAACGCAATTATTAATTAATACAATTAGTAATTTTAAAAACTCCAAAAAGCAGTGCAGCATACAAATATCATTTGTGTTTTAGTGGGTAAAACTTTTTACTTAAAGGACATTCATTTGTATTATTGGCTCAAGTCTGGGAGTTTCTTGGGATAAAAATAATGGGTGGATTATCCATATAAATCAGCTAGTTGGGTTTTCATAGTACTAAAAAATGTACTAAGCATCTGTAGTTCTAAGAATTCAGAAAACATTCAACAAAGGCATGATACAATCAAGCAGCTAATTACAGGAACCTGCTATGCGCTTTCCTGTTCCACAGCTTACTGTAGCAGGTATTAGTTCAAACTGGGCTGAACAGCTAATTCCTTTTTCACGTGCTCTGACTATCAGGTGCCTTGGTTTTATTCATGGAAAGGTGGGTTTTAAAATATGTTTTTTGAAATGAATATTTAAAGTCAATCTCTTGGTTCAGCAATTCTTACACGTACTAAGCTAGAATCCCCAAAGTAGATGGGCAGTCCAAGGTGTTTTGAGGGGCATAACAACCAAGAAAACATTGATTTTGCTTGTGGCTCCCAATTCACAGAATTGTAGGAGTTGGAAGGGGCCTCTAGAGATTATCTAGTCCAATTCCCCTGCCAAGGCAGGCTCCCTAGACCAGGCTGCACAGGTAGACATCCAGGTGGGTCTTGAATGTCTCCACAGGAGACTCCACGACCTCCCTGTGCAGCCTGTGCCAGTGCTCCATCACTGCACTGTGAAGAAGTTCCCACGTACATTTGTGCAGAACTTCCTGTGCATCAGTTTGTGACCATTTGTCCTTGTCCTATCACCACACACTGCTGAGAAGAGTCTAGCCTCATCCCTTTGCCTCCCAATCTTTAGATATTTATAGGTGTGGATCAGATCTCCTCTGAGTCTTCTTTTTCCAAGGCTGAACAGACCCAGGTCTCTCAGCCTTTCCTCATGAGGGAGGTGTTCCACGCTCTTTATCATCTTTGTGGCCCTCTGCTGGACTCTTTCCAGGAGATCCCTGTCTTTTTGTACTGGGGAGCCCAGAACTGGACACAGTACTCCAGGCTAGGCCTGACCAGGGCAGAGTAGAGGGGGAAGATCACCTCCCTTGACCTACTGGCCACGCTTTTTTTAATGCATCCCAGAATGCCGTTGGCCCTCTTGGCCATGAGGGTACACTGCTGGCTCATGGCCAAGCTGTCATCCACCAGGACACCCAGGTCCCTCTCCTCAGAGCTACTCTCCAGCAAATCATCTCCCAGCCTGTACTGGTGTCTGCAGTTATTCCTCCCTAGGTGCAAGACTCTACTCTTGCTCTTGTTAAACCTCATCTGGTTCCTCTCTGTCCAACTCTCCAACCTGTCCAGGTCTTGCTGAATGGCAGCACAGCCTTCTGGCATGTCAGCCATTCCTCCCAGCTTTGCATCATCAGCAGACTTGCTGAAGGTGGACTCTATCCCCTCATCATGTCATTGATGAAGGTGTTGAACAGGACCAGACCCAGCACTGACCCCTGAGGAACACCGCTTAAGTACAGGCCTGCAACTGGACTCTGCACCACTGATCACAACTCTCTGCGCTCTGCCAGTCAGCCAGTTCTCAACCCACTGCACCATCCACTCACCTATTCCTCTCCTCAACTTTGTTATATGGATGCTATGGGAGACAGTCAAATGCCTTGTTGAAATCAAGCTGGACTACGTCCACTGCTCTATCCCCATCCACCCAGCCAGTAATAACATCACAGAAGGCCACCAGGTTGGTCAAGCATGACCACCCACTGGTGAACCCATGCTGACTATTCCTGATAACTCTCTTCTCTTCCAACTGTATGGAGACAGCATCCAGAACAGACTGTTCCACCACCTGTCCAGGGACAGAGGTGAGGATGACTGGCCTGTAGTTCCCTGGATCCTCCCTCTTGCCTTTTTTGAAGACTGGAGTGATTTTGGCTATTGTCCAGTCTTCAGGCACTTCTCCCATTTTCTAAGACTTTTCAAAGATTATAGAGAGTGGTTCAGCAATCACTACTGGCTACTCCAGAAGTTCAGCACACAGAATCGCACAGAATCATAGGGGTTGGAAGGGACCTCTAGAGATCATCGAGTCCAACCCCCCTGCCAAAGCAGGTTCCCTACACCAGGTCGCACAGGTAGGCATCCAGGCGGGTCTTGAATATCTCCAGAGAAGGAGACTCCACAACTGCCCTGGGCAGCCTGTGCCAGTGCTCCGTCACCCTCACCGTTATGTCATGGATGCATCCCACTGGGGGCCATGAACTTACATACACTGATGTTGCCTAGACGCTCTTGGACCATCTCCTCCCTCACCAAAGGGGAGCCTTCCATTCCCCAGACCCTCTTACTTACCTGCACAGTCCAAGAGTCCTGAGGGGGAGTCCCCACAGTGAGCCAAGCTAGCCTTCTTAGCCTTTTATTCATTCCTAACTAACTTCACTGAGAGAAGTTTCTTCTCTTTGCAAAAAGTAATAAAGCACGCTGTAATGATGAGTTATGCCAAACATAAGGCAAAATAAATGAACGGGGTTGTCCCCCAGAAATTCTCTGTATTCAGTATTATTCAGTATTGCAGAAGCTCAAAAGGATACAAATTCTATTAAAGTTATCCTCAAATAGCTTTCTGTAAAAGCAGATAATAAGTTGTGACAGGCAAGAAATACAGCTTTAACAACTGAAAGACAAGATAGAAATAAAGGCATAAAAGATAGCTGCAGCTGAAGAATAGCCAGAGGTGGTACCATCTTAGCACAGAATTTCTGTGGCTTGAATCAGTTACTGTGTTTCATCTCTGCTGCTTGTATGGCTTAGAATATGTCTGTCCAACTTTCTGCACTGCCTGAGCTGCATAGAATGAAGAGGAATTGACTTGTACCACATATAAAATACATAGTTCAGATCACGTGAGAAAGTAACAAGATTTCTTTACTTTTGTTCATATATATATATATATAAATTAAAACATAAAAATATAGAGCAAACAAACCATAAAACTAGTGGGATAATTGACCTTGTTTTTGTGAAACTAATGCATAAATGTCTGGTTAAATGGTAGTGGTTGCAATTCTTAGTGAGTTCTCAATGTGTTCAACAGAGATTTCTGATCTATTCTGATCTATGATTCTATTTTACTCTTCCTGTGCTTCATCACTGAAACCAGTTGTTCATAAATCTACATACTGCCAAAAAATGATGGTATGAATAAGGTGCAATTGTGAAACAAGAGATACTTTTCTCAGGTAAAATAGATCTTATAAAAGTCTGGNAGTTACTGTGTTTCATCTCTGCTGCTTGTATGGCTTAGAATATGTCTGTCCAACTTTCTGCATTGCCTGAGCTGCATAGAATGAAGAGGAATTGACTTGTACCACATATAAAATACATAGTTCAGATCACGTGAGAAAGTAACAAGATTTCTTTACTTTTGTTCATATATATATATATATATATATATAAATTAAAACATAAAAATATAGAGCAAACAAACCATAAAACTAGTGGGATAATTGACCTTGTTTTTGTGAAACTAATGCATAAATGTCTGGTTAAATGGTAGTGGTTGCAATTCTTAGTGAGTTCTCAATGTGTTCAACAGAGATTTCTGATCTATTCTGATCTATGATTCTATTTTACTCTTCCTGTGCTTCATCACTGAAACCAGTTGTTCATAAATCTACATACTGCCAAAAAATGATGGTATGAATAAGGTGCAATTGTGAAACAAGAGATACTTTTCTCAGGTAAAATAGATCTTATAAAAGTCTGGTAAAGAGACATGATCTAATTTTTCTTTCAGTTGAATATGCAATTGCAACTTGATACATTCCATTTGAAAATGCACATTTTAAGAGTATAGTTTACATTACAGAATTTTATCTCCAATTTAAAGGTAAACCTAACAGTCATGGTAGTTAAATGATTTTTTTTCAAACCATGTTTTCCTGTCAGCTTACCTTGTACTGACAGAAGCATAGTTTAGGAGAAGATAAAGAAACAATTTTCTTTTTAAGCTTCTGTTTGAAAACAGATTTTTTAAGCCTCCATACTCTTTTATTAAAAAGTAGAAATCATCCTAAAATTCAGTCATACACATCGTCAATCAGTTCAGTATTGACTCTTCAAAATAAGAGTGAAGCTAATGGATGCTCCTCATGTGAAGCTCTCTGCAGTCCTATTTCCTGAAGTAGCCACATTCTAGTCACTGACTAGCCCATCCTTCCCTACTCTGTTGCTACATCTTTTCTTTTACATATTTACAGCTTTCAGAGTGCTGCCTTAATGTGTCTGATGGACAGAAAAGTGGACCTGATCTTTCCCCAGAAGTTCTGGATTAAATACAAATCAATACAAATATTAAAAAGCAGAAAAGACTCTTCCTTCAGTAATTAATGAATTACAAAAAGGACAGGTTTCTGCCTGTTCCAAAACTGTGTGAGAAGAAAACAGCTACAGTAGCCTATAAGAGCAAGGATACATTTATACTTTATGACTCCATTGGTACACTATATCTACATTGGTAGACTAAATCTACTCATCAAGTATTTACAAAAGCGAAGTTAGGTAACATGATTTATTCCAAAGTCTGTTCTCTGATAACTTTAATTAGAGCAGATTGACCATTTAATCTGTAGCTCAGAAAGCAAAGAGTCTGATACCAGCTGACACTCCTACGCTATAGGTATACAATGACTGCTTGTAACATGCCCTTCAGATGTGAGATTTCTTTACGCAGACAGTTTCTGAGTTTCTGAAGCAATATTGCAGAACCAAGGAGAGGAGGGGATAAATAGAGCATTACACTTGCTGCATCAACAGTAGCATCTTTTGTGTTTGAATACAGCCTTTAAAACACTAAAAACGTTATATATTTAGAAACCATCTATGACTCTTTAAGGAAACATAACATAGTACACAGACGAGCATATGCGAGACAAAAAAAAAAAAAAGCATCACATCTATACAGGTGCATTTGTCATACATGGTTCCTTAAAGTCCCTACAAGATAACAAGACAAAGACAGACAGCACATTCTGCTTTTCCCTTATTTAGTTATCTCATTATTATACAATATACACAGATATACACAATATACAGGGTTTCATCTGTATTAGCTTTACTTGAGAGAAATGTAAGAACAGTGGGGATATTTTCCTTAAGTGTCAATAAATGTAAGTAGTATCATGCATCAGAATAAAATTGCATGTATGAGTGTACACAACAGAGGTCAATTTTCACATAAATTGCTTAGCTTGACTGTGGTCCAAAAACAGTAGCTAAAGCATCTGCTCTCTGGCAAGCAATTTGCTCTTCAAAGTAAACTTCTCATCTGTGACTGTTGATGTTGTGATTATGTCTTCTCTCTTTATTTTGCTTCAGTAGTTCAACTAATAGTAACAATAACTGCTGCTATATTTTTGTATTCAGCATGGGAAATGTCAGATTGCGGCAACACTTACATTTACATGCAATACTTACAAACAACTTTTGTGAGAAAACCGCAAAACAGAGAAAGAAAAAGAATATTTGATAGATGAAATCTTGTATTATATAGGTATTTGAGCAAACAGCTCAAATGACACATGCAATAAGAAAAAAAAATCCTTTAATGGATACAATGCTAAGAAAGTTTAATATGTTCTGCTGTTAGATCACCATGTGTTAAAAATTAAACAGTTTAGCCACTATCTGAATTTAAAAGTAATAAGCTGCATCAGAAACTGTTCTCTGTTTTGTTTTTCTTTCATATTTTTCTGTCTTATTTTCTAACTGTTCATCGCATTGTATGATTAATGCATTCTTCTGGATGGTTACCTAAAATTAGTGGTGGTATTTCATGAGATTACAGAGCTAATTGAAGTATTTATATGCTCATCAATAAAAAAATATTTGTATTTACATCTTAGATCCAATCAAGACTGCTATAGATCCACAAAAGTAAACAGAAAAACAGTCTGAATTTGGGCACCCATATCTGCTCGTTTTATTTTCTTATTCTGTCAGAGAATCCAGAACAACTTGACAGGATGTGCAAATTTCAAATTAATTACATGGTTCAGAGAATGGGCAGCATCTGTTTGCATAAGTGCTGAATAAATAAACGAGTTTTTAAGCACAGGTCTGAATTTCTATTACAGTGCTCTTTGAGACATAAGTGCTCACAAAGAAGACAGACTCACAGAAAAACTTACATAAGAAATTATGCAGTCCAATTTCTGGCTTCAAGCAGAAGTAGTTTCCTGGAATATAGAAGCCTTTGAGATGCTTCAAGCAAAAGTTTCATTCTGAGGTTCATAGGTTTTGCTGCTAATACTGACAAGCAGTCACAAAGGTTTATGGCTTTGTTTCTTTGTTGTAAATCACTACTGATTACTTAGTATGGGGAAATACCAGTTCTACTTGGCATTTTGACTAATTAATCTTAAAGCATCTGAGGAAAAAACTGTCAAAACCTTACCAAAGAAGAGATCCTGAAGGTTTTAATTATGTCACATCTGAGGTGGTGCTTAATTTTGTTTAAGCAACTGATCTTCAAAGAAATGGACACCAAAAATTTCACTGCAAAAGCATTTTTATAATTTGAGAAATATTAGCTTAGGTTATTGAGTGTGTTCAGCCTTGTCCAGAGAAGGGCAATGAAACTGATGAGGTGTCTGTAGCACGGGCCTTATGAGGAGTGGTTGAAGGAACTGAGATTGTTTAATCTGGTGGAGGCTCAGGGGAGACCCCTATCTATCTCTCTATAACTGCTGCAGCAAGGTGAGGGTTGGTCTCTTCTCCTCAAAAACAAAGACAGGACAAGAGGTAATGGCCCCAAGTTGCTCCACAGGTGGTTCACACTGGATATTAGGAAAAATTCCTTCACTGGGAGGGCAGTGACATCCTTGAGACTAAAATACCATGCTATTTTCTCACTAGCTCCTGATGTTTTCTTGGGATCCATTTGGTTTTGGGGACCTTTGCAAAATTGTGTCATTTTTACTGTAAAATTTTCTACACAGAAAAGGCTGAGATTTGAACAATGGTAAAGAAACTACATAAAAGCAGCAGAAGTGTAATCTGTGCTATCCCACATCTGAATAGTGAATTTAAAAGTTACTCCAGTCACTTTCACAAGGCTTATATTCAATAGTGCTACTTAAAATTACAGAAAAATATATTTATAAGTTCCTTAAGTTTTTCACTGTACAGCTAAGTCCCTGATAGTGTAGACCTACTATTCTCATTAACTTTTATTTTCTTTAGAAAAAACTGCCATTTAAATATAGCCATTTTCTTTTTATTGATTTAAACCACCTCTGCTAACTTCTCCCGATGACATATATTGCCTAATGTCTGTAAATGGAGAAGCACATGTTTGGAAAATAGTAAAACTACATGACATTTTTTCATCGTTTGATTGTAATTTCCTGGGAAGAGCTTGTTAGGGCTTCTATAAAGCAAGAACCATTCTGATATAAAAAAAATGACCAGAGGTGTGACAAGGAATCATTTCTTTTGTTCTTTACAAATTCTTTTCTCACAACATTTTCTGATCTTTTATTAGACAAGTATTTCACATTTTAAAATACATGTTTCTGATCTTATCTTACATTCTGGCAAGAGGATGACAAACTCAGGCTTAACAATTTCAAAGGAAGTATACAACAATAGCAGTGCAACTACAGATAAAAGTATCACAGAGTATTTGCTTGGTCTCCATTTTCTAGATGGGAACTGACTATTTATTCTTAAATCTGGCCTAGTTTATCTTCAGAAACAGCTTACTGTCAGATATTATTTGGAGTCAAAATTTGTGGTATCAATCAAATTGTGGTTTTCAGTAGCTGGCTGAACCCTTGACTTATGCATTTAAATAGGAGATTTTCACACAACCAGCTCCTCAGCATTTTAAGTTAGAATCAATACTAGCTTTATTAAATTATTATTTATTTTGGCAAATAAGGTAAGTATTACTACATCAATATCTTATGGTCATTTTCCAGGTATTCTGAGATCTATTTTAAACACAGATGAATTGCATTTTTCAGCCCTTCAACTTTCTGAATTGAACATTTCTTGTCATAATTGAAAGGTTTAAAACTTATCTCCTGGAATGAGATAGAGCTGGAATGAAAAATAAGTATGTTAACTGTGAATTTTATCTATGTTCTTCCTATAAACAAACAGCAAGAGTATTTATAGTTCCACTTTCGAATCTTGCTGGACAGGTATATTGTCCCTTCTTATTACCAGAACTATCATTGCTACAGTTTCCTCTGTTCCAGTGCTTTCTTTGTTTTAAAAATAATTCTGTATTTTACATACTGCAGCAGACAAATTTCAGGAAACGTTAAGTTTAAATGAGTGATCAACTCACATCTGTACTTAGACTGAAACCTAATACAGAATTATTCTGAGCAAAATATGCTTGTGCCCAATAATAAACAACCATTTCTTGTTTAGAACATCCAAAAAAGCTGGCAATGATCTGCAGCATATGCCCGTTCTTGATAGAAATCTGTGGGAACAGCACTTCTATACATGAATAGATGCTAACACCTTAGCTAATTTAATGGCCTAGAAATAAATTCCAACCTATTTTACCTTTTATTTATAATGAAGGTTTCAAAATATTTTCTAAATCCTGTTTACCCCAAAGAACGCAATATTTCCTAGGTAGTATGCTTTTTTTTCTGATCCTTTTGTCACTATTTTTCCTCTATTTGTAAAGATTTTAGAATTCCCTTCACAAACCTTCTCACATAACCCACTATTTAGTATGGCAAACAGAAAAAAAAAAAACCCATATGATAGTGTCTGAGAGAATAAGATGATGCTGCAGAGGATGTATTCTGAGGTAAACAGGAAAGCAGAAAAAGAGGGCATGATGGATTGGCCAAACTAAGTGAAAAATTATGATCTGTGCGTAAAGAAATATATATAGCATATACTTACTCATTATCCTTCTGGAATAAGTATTTTCAAAAGCTTATACAGATTATTAGTCAGGACTGAATGATGATTTGACCTGACAGGGCAGTCTACAAATTTTTTTACGTCAGATGATACAGAAGTAGTACAGTCATATTCCTAAGTGAGAGAGCTAAAAGAGACAACATAAGATTCCCTGAAGAAAAGCTCTGAGCATCTCCAGATTCACTGCTTCTTAGCACACACTTCCCATATGCCAATGGATAAATAAGGATTTTCCACATCTATTGTTTTCAGCACTCCATTGGCTGACTACAGAATGGTTACAAGAAATACATCCATGTGAACCAGAGTTCATGTTATGTCTCCAGCTCAGTTCTTCCCTGCAAAACAAGTGGAGAACTTAAATGAATTCTCATCACAAATAGAAAACCTTAACAGAATTCAATGAAGATTTGGCTAAAGACAGTGACAATTTGCAATTGAGAATTGGTTCTGGTATTCAAAGGGGAATAAGGAGGCCACGAACACAGTCATCTATAACTGTGTTTAATTAGGTGCACAGAAATATTAATTTGACATAAATACCGAAACTGATAAAAGTAAAAAAGAAAAAAGAAAGAAAATTACAGAATCACAGAATATCAGGGATTGGAAGGGACCTTGGAAGATCACCTAGTCCAATTTCCCTGTTGGAGAAGGAACACACAGATTGGGTCATCCAGGAACACATCCAAGTGGGTTGTGGATGTCTCTAGAGAAGGAGAGTCCACAACCTCTCTGGGCAGCCTGTGCCAGTGCTCTGTTACCCTCATCATGATTTATTTTTTTTCCTCATATCCATGTGGAACCTCCTGTGTTCCAACTAGCACCCATTACCCCTTGTCCTATCATTGGATGTCACTAAGAAAAGCCTGGCTCCATTCTCCTGATAATTACTCTTTAAATATGTATAAACATTAATGAGTTCACCTCTCAGTCTCCAGTTCTCCAATCTAAAGAGACCCAGCTCCCTCAGACAATCTGCAAAGGGAATCCATTAGCAAAAACACAGAAAGGTTCTGTGGTCTGAAGTGAAGAAAGATGTTTTTCCTGACAAATACTAAGGGAGAACCAACAAAGTTCTTCACAGAAAATAACCACCCCTTTATGTCAAAGAGCCCTAACGTTTATAGTTCCTATTGCTAGATTTACATATGAAGAAAGAAAGGTCTGTCAACAATAGGAACTGCTTATAACACCAATGAACAAACGATGTTATTAAGAAATAAACATATGAAATGAAAACAAACATGCAAAGGAATAAATCTGTGGAGCTGATCTTAATCCAAGAAACATAGGGTGTACTCTATTTATTTTGAGAATATTTTTTTTTCAATTATATCTTTCAAAGTGTATGGTCCAACTAGAAAAGTATATTTTAATTTAGAAATGTACATAAATGAACTGCTTACAATTTTATTGCTATATTGACAGCTGATGTATTGTTTAATAAACTGTACAATACCCCAGTAAGGAGGATAATTAAATTCAATGCTTGTTATTTCATTTATTTCCAAGAATCTTAAAAAAAAACACAACCCTACATTATGCACAGCTTAATAGCATGAAATGTGCAATATCTGAAATTCTCAAAGGTTTCCACATGTATATGCAGTCTTACTTACAGCAACAACACAAGCCATGTATCTCACAGGTGTATCCTACCACAAGTCTACCTCATTTAAAATCCTGAGCCTGCACAAGTGCTTGTTCCTTTTTCTTCCATGTTTCATGGAACAAAGTTGAGCAACATCACCATTTGCAGTTACCAAAATGTTCAACCTGTTGTTAGTTCCAGCTTTTTCTTCTCAGCTAGAAACAGTGTAAAATATTTATGAAGTATTTAAGAGCACAAACAGCTCTATGTGCATTACAAAAGCATAATACCTGTAACAATATACTTGGAAACTATGAGCAAGGAACATTTTATTAGCAAATGTGGGACTACTTTATTGTTATTCTTTAAAATTTCGAACCTTGAGCTGTAATACAGATGGTTCTGTCTACAGCTTCGCTGAGGGAAAAGAAATATTATAAAAATTCCTACTTTGCTTTTACGAGCCTTTGAAAATTACCTCCAGTGAAAGAATTAAAAACGACCTTTAGTACTGTGTTATCTCTAGCACTGCTTTTATGTGCCAGATTTTAGGAAGGTCTTTCCCACAGGAAATAACTTCTAACAGAAGTTTTCCATGATTATTTGTTAATAATGCTACTTAACACTAGTACTATGCTATATTATTGTATACAGTAATTTACATATAAACACATAAGAAATAAAAAGAGAGAAAAACAGGCTTGCAGAGAAAGGATGTGTACATTGTTTCTTCCCGTTCAAGGAAAGTTTAACTTCAGCCTTTTCAGGACTTTGTGACTTTCTTATGACAGTTCTACAATTCATAGGTTAAACTTCTTCACAATACTCATGATAGTTATTTGCATACATTAATAAGATATTATAAATATACAATGCATACTTCTTGAGACAACAGGGTATATCCTTGCAAAATGGCTCCTTTGCCTCTAGCTACTATAAACCATAAATAGAAAAATGAGCTGTTAGAAAAGATTACAAGAATAATTCATTATTAGGTTCTGGCATGATGCTAAATGCTGATGTTCATGCACTTTTCAGGAAATATCTTCTGCAATCAAAATGATATTGTTACAAGTCACAGTTTTGTTTGATGATATTGATAAGTAATCAGATATGAGTGGAAAGAAGTGCTCCAATTAAGTAACATATCCTCTTCGAAAGCACTGTACATTATTAAATAGGAAAAGATTACGACTAGACTATCATTGAGCAGTAGTCTAAGGCCAGGAGTGTCTGTGTCATAAAGACAACTAAGAATATACCTAATATGAGTACTAGATAATATATATCATATAAAACCATAGAATCATAAAATCATAGTATAGCCTGTGTGGAGAGGGACATCAAAGATCATCTAGTTTCAACTATCCTGCCATGGGCAGGGTCTCCAACCACTACAGCAGGCTTCCCAGAGCCACATCCAGCCTCGTCTTGAATGCCTCCAGGGATGGGGGCATCCACAACCTCTCATAGCAACCATAACACTTTAAAAATGTTTGTCCTCATTCTATCCCATTTTAAAAAGCCTGGCCTTTCCCACTTGTGTATTCTCCTTATATTCTGTGAACGATCTGAGTAGCTGTGTTTTAAAACTCATTTTATTTAACCTTCTGGCACACTTTGGAAGACTACATATTTCAAAAGAAGAATTCTGAGGTAGGTCTTCAAACATTAGGTGCTTGCATTGTTCTAAAAACCCAGTTCTTTGAAGTTGTTATTGTATGAACGTAAAATGATCACATAAGCGTTGCCTGGACATTAACTTTTCTTTCACTTTCTAGTGACACTTTCTGAATTTGCCTATAAAACTTTTCCTCACTCTCAAGACAATCCTAAGAACTACATAAATGCTGTTTATTTATGGAAAACTTCTGTACTTCAAGCAATGAAAAAGTTTTCATATTAATGTCATCACATAGGCCATAACCTCCACCTTCTATCCAGAGTTACACCTTCATTAAAAAATAGGCATCTGTGCCTGTGCAATCTGGCTGACCTCTTTCACTGTCTCCATCCATAAGCGCAAAGCCAGGCCCTGTCCAGATTCTCTCATCTGCTGCTGAACTCCCAGCTGCCTCATCAGCACTTCAAACACTGGCCTCTGCACTCAGCCAGGAGACTGTTGAATTGCACCTGGCCTTGCACTGGTGCCTGGTCCAGCTTTTTGGCCAGATGCCCCCCTCCACTGTCTGGTTTCCTAAACTGACCTTGACTTGCTACTTAAGGCCTGGGGAGACTTAGCAGCAGCCTCCTCAGCTGCAGTGATCTCCCCCTCCGTCACATCCCTAATGAAAAGTCTTGAAGTACAATGCCTTGCCAGCTTTATACCATACATTTGAAACAAATTTATTAAACTGTCTAATCTGTTCAAATTTCAACCTGGGGTTTCAGTTTAAATACAAGAACTTAGTTTGCCAAGCTGTGGCTATTTTTAGCTAAACTGAATCTTTTTTTTTTTTTTAATTCTTTGAACAATGTTTATTTATTTTTTAAAGAAAAATGACTGTGTTGCTTTATCACATTTTTCAGCAGTTCATCATGACCTGCAGTGTAGTATAGAAATAGGTTAATCTGAAAAACTTTGGAAGACTCCTTGTATTAAACTTCTTGGAGGTAGCTCCAAGGGATACAGTTCAGTACTTCTGGTAAATTATAGCTGTGATACTAAGAAAAGAAAGAAGATAAGCACTTGTAGCCTCAGAGCAACAGAAAATAATACATGAATAATCAGAAATAACACAAATGAAGAAGAATAACTCAAATATATTTTTCAGGCTTGCCACAATCACACATGTATTTAAACTCCCATTTACTTTGTCACCTTATTCAGCTTCAGCACCTGCTCATTTCATACTCCATTGAAGCTAATAGTGCCACATTTTTGCAAATATGATTTTCAAATTGTCATAAATAAGTAGATTTCAACAGAGAAAGGAGGTCGAATACCTGAGGTATATCCAGAGCTTTCATTCCATAAAACTATGAATAGAACAGTGAAGAAAAACAATGAAGTAATGAAATTAATTGCTAATATACTTCCACTTTAAATCATTTGTACAGAGATTATGCTACCATTCAGGAACTGATTCAGGGTCAAGATTCTCCTGTTTCAGATTCTAAGGTTCAGCCCATTAGGTGGTATCAGTTCCCTGCTGACTGCTTATTGTCTAACCAACATCAGTCTCAAAACGCTTTGAATACATCATGTTATACTGCTATTTTTTCCTCAACAAGATACCTGATATCTTTCAAAACTGGGCCATGAGCTTTGAAAAGGAGATCCCCATGACAGCATAGTTCAGCAGGCAGTTGGAGATTTGCCTGTGAGTTGTGAAATATGGAGTCAATTAGCTTTCAACTTACAGTTGAAAGGTTTGTAAGTATCTGTAGTTTAACAAAGACATTATTTGACATTATTTCCTTATTCAGATTCGGTTTTTCCCTTTATTTTTAAAAAAGGAGCAATTTGGATATCAAAAAATGCACTTGGGCTTAAATATTTTTACTTGATTTGTAGGCCATGAGCCAGGAGATCCTGCTTTACCTTCCTAAATAAGAGACCAGTAAGGCATATTCAGTGTATTTTCAGATACTAGAGATAACCAGTGAATGCACCACAGGAGCCCAGATAATGTACAGCACACTTCTTAAACAATCACACTTTCACAAATCAAGTGTGAAACTGGTAATAATCAATTTAGACATACTTCCAGTAAAGCAGGACTATAAGAATTAATTCCTGACTATACTATACTATAGCATCTAGCAGAAAAAAATATCAGTACTGACCCAGAAGTCTCTACAAGTGGATAACTCTAAAAACTCCTGCTTAGCTTTAACGACTCTTACTGCTGAATGCTTTTATAGTTTGAATTACTTTTTTTTTTTAATTTGTCCAGTTTCAGTATCCATCCACCGTACCTTCTTTGAACCTCTCTAACATGTTCGAGGCACGATCAAGCATCAATCCTTTCAGATACTTGAGAATTATATCTATAATGTTTCCAAAATGGATTGGACTCCTGAACTTATAATATTTTCAACTTCTCTAAACATTTAAATGACCATACTTCAATATAAGAGATTGTTTTTTTCAGCTCATAGCCAGCCAAATAATCCAGAACACACCACATTGCAGAGAAATGACAAACACTGCACTGTTGTTTTATTCTAAAGACTTTTATGGATAGGTAACACTCCACCTTCAAAAGCTAAGAGAGTAAATCTTTACTATTTCTTTTTAAAACAGAAGAAATCATAACAGTTAAGCAATATGTTATATTACATTGTAAAAAACGTGCATTTAAGGTTAACTGGCTATAAACCCTGATCACCAATAAACTACTGAGCAGGAAAAATGCTATAACTCTGTTGATTAGTTGGGGGACAAACTCATTCTTTAGTTTTAAACTACTTTGTATGAGTTGTTGTAGACCACTTAGGATTTTACTCTCATACCTACAACTTCAGACTTCAATAGTCAGGCACAACTGTTCCTTATCTAAAAACATATTCTTTGACAAATACCTAGAAAAAGCATTTATTAAAAAGCAGTTGCTAGATTTGCAGTCAGGTTTATAATAGCATGTTTCTTTGACAGTAGCATGCAACTGACAAGATTTATCTGATGAGTTTTAATAACAGTACTTAATTTATTGCTGTTTGCGTTTCATTGTTTTTAAAACACTGGTGCAATACCCTTCAAAAATACTTACAGAACATCAGCCAACAACGTTATAGATAACTCTAAAACATAATTTGAAGTCTTCAAGTAACATACCCTTTCGCAAAACAATTTATTATAAATAGTTAAACAAATAAAGACTTATGAAAAGAAGTACTAACTGGTAGTTAAATTTAGTTGTGAAAAAAATAGCCATCTAAAGAGTTACTGTGATAAGAACCCTTTTTTTCCTTAATGTAAAGGCCATGAGAATATAAAATGGATTGGTGCACCTCTTCAAAGCTCTGCCCTACTGAAACGTAATTGCATTGTTCCTAAATAAGATTTGTGATATTTCTGTCTGAACACTTTTTGAAACCCCTAGGTATAAATAAGTCCAAATTATCCTCCTTCTTCTCGTTTAGAATCCTTTTCTACCATTTCTTCTTCTCAGTCTACACTGACTTAAGAAAAAAGGGTGTGAGTTCATCTGAAAAGGAAATCTCAAATAGTACTTTGAAATGACTCTGATGGAATTTTCAAATAGGAGACATACAAGTGTAGGGGCCTCAGATAATACAGAAGTGCCACACTATGAGTGTGATCTGAATACTTCTCTCTCTTGCTCAGAACGTGTAAAGAAATGTGATAGGCTCTGATCAGTTGCACTGATTGATACTGTAATAGAAATGGATTTGTTGAACATTTACCCCAACTATGGAAGAAATGATTTCCATTTTCACATAAACAATATAGGTAATATTATGGGGTTTCTTTTGTTTGTTTGCTTTGAGAGAGGGGGAATAGACTTTTTTAAGGGAGAATCCTCATTGCTTACTCATGAGTCTTTGTTGTGGCTCACATGTACCAGATCAAAGAAAGACGCAAAAATATTTCACTAAGTTTGGTAAGCTGATAGACCAGCACTCATAGCAACAGTTCAAGCAAAAACATCCTGGAACTGTTCGATGTCATGCTGAATTTCACTAAGAAACTGTTCAATCAGACAGTCAAAACTAAGCCTAAATATAGCAGCTGACTTTCCTAGAAAGTGGCAAGGAAATCTCAGCATGTGAGTTGTCAGTAGTTTGACTGCTTCTTCATTCTATTTTCAATTTTTACTATTTCCCACAACAGACCCACTGTATTTCAAATATTAATGCTTTCACTGTCTCCAGTTTACTGCCCCACTGTCTTCCCCTCTTTGTATTGTACTTCCGAAAAACTGAGAGATGAATATCTTTAGAGAAATATTTTAATACCTTACTTTACACCAGAAATTTAATGTTGCTTTTTATAGTATGCTTGAAAATACTTTCTATTCCATATAATCACATTAGAATACTACTCAAGCACTTTAATACAGGTGTGATGATGTAAGCTGCTCACTCAATATCCTCTAAAGCAAACATTTCCTATGACATTTGCATGAAATACAAAGATGTTTTATACATGTGAGATATTGTGAATAATATGAGTATGAATCATCCATTTGTGCAAAGAGGAATGAAGTAACAAGCCTGAACAGTGATTTGTAAGTCCTAAATACAACACATGATTAAAAAAATGGTGATACACACTTAAATGATAGTGTGTCAGTTAGAATCCACCAAAATTCACAAAAACTCATTTTGGATTGCCTACCACTACACTTCTAAGTCAAGTAATTTGACGCAGAGCTGTAATGAACTGTATTTACAGATAAGACAAAATAAAAGACCAATTTTTGTACTTAATTACATAAAAATATAGCTGAGGTGTACTGCAAGACATAGTAGAAATTTTCTAAGTTAGGAATAAGAATGCATACAAGACTATGCAGCCTATACCTCTTCCCTTGTGAATCACAGAAATAAAAAGGCTTTAAATAGATTTTTTTGTGTGCCCTTTTCTTTCTGTACTGTTATCTTTGCTACATTTCGGTAGCACATAGTGAAGTTTAATAGCTGCAACTTATCAAATTGACAATAAAGTCACTGACTTCAGTATGATGAGACAGTATAGATGCAGTGAGATACTATAGTTCAAAATATCAACTTAAATCAGAGACAAATTAGCTACAACTTTATAAGAATAAGTGTAAAATATCTGCTTAAAAAGACATGGATAATTGAAGTTAAAAGAATATTAGGCTGCTTTAGACATAAAAAAAATTCTCTCATGTTTGTCACCTATTTCTTCAGTGCTCAGTGGGTCTTTTCACAGCAATACTGGCAAAGTATTTATAGTTCTTATGTAGGCCAGTGCTTAGCTAAAAGGGGATGCCTTATGCACCAGTGATATGATATCTGCCTGCCAATTAGAGAGGTACCAAAACCATCATGGAGGGCTTGATGTACTATAGTTGTAACTGCTACCTCCTGAGCAGAGACATCTTGTTCTGCACAGATGCTGAACTTGGAAGGCCTTTTTCCTCTTTCCTAAATACTATTTTTACCCAGTTCAGTGTCGAAACTAAGATTCTTCAATCTCAGTAAAAGTAGGATTTACTGTATGCTGAACAGATTAATAATGACATAATAGAATTCTTGTGCAATTGCTAAGCACTTTCAGATGTCACGCTTCTATAACGGTATCCTGCTGGCCATGAGTCAGTCTACAGACCTGTAAGACTGTGATTGAAGATGATGTGAAAAATCATTTCTAACATTCATAACTATACATTTAATGCACAGACAAGTTATCAAAGAAAAAAGAAACAAGGGTATATTTTAGTACTACAGCACTTTAAGTCTCGCTTTGAATGCAGAGATTGCTAATTTCATGGGAGTAAAGAAAGCATCTTAGGATCTGTGTGAAGTCATAATCTTTCAACATACAACTGGCAAGCTAATGCCAATGTGTTAAAAAGAGCTAACAGTACAGATGTTGGTGAAATAAAACTCAATTGTCTTCCCATTTATAATTCTATATACAACTTGAGGAGATTCATTAACAATTCAGATACTACGCATTCCTCAGAACAAATGGTTTTAACGTAAGCTTCCATAACCAACTCATGAACTTGCCTTGAAACATCATCCTCTGAAGCACTAGCTGATAGAGAAAGTTAAATAATCTAGGAAGTCATTCAAATATTTTTTTCTAAACTGCTAACAGGAAACATAACACTGAATGTTCTCCTTGGTTTAAAAAATAATTAAAATAATAAAATAACTTAATCTGTATATCTGACTTACACCTAATGGAAATTTGGATTCAGAAAATGAGTTCTTATCAGAGGTATCCAGCCATCTTCTGATCATTAGAAAATTTCACCTTACATGATAACTCTATCACAGAACACATTTAGGATGGAAGGCACCTATGGATCTCAAGTAATCCAGTTTCATGATCAGATCACAGTCAAACCTGCAGAAAGTTTTAGCTTCAACATTGAAGCAGATTGATCAGGACCACGTCCAGTTGAGCCCTGGCTATACCCAAGGATAGATTTCTTAGCCTTTTCTTATCACCTTTTCCAATATTTGGTTACTAAGTTATATCTTCTTTTCTGATAACTAATAGGAATTTTGAACATAGAAATATTGACCAGAATAGACAAGTTCAAACATCTTTCCAGCAGTAATCTGAGTTCCACTTAGTATTGTTTAGACTTGCTGAAATACATGAAACTAGACTACTTAAATCAGTACTTGCAAAAATAAGACCAAATGGTTTCTACAGATACTGTCAGAGGTGACCTGAGCTTAGCTGGCCTTTCCCATGCCTGGAGAATAAATTACGTGAATATCCAGGATGCCTTCCAGCCTGAGACTCTTACATTCATTATAAGAGCTCAGTGCATCACTTATCTTGCTACATCTGTTGTTTCCCCAGACTGACAAAAGGAGCTGATAATATGCATTGTTTATAGTAGTACTTCTTTCTTCTGACACTGCATACCAACATAGACAGTTTTACAGAGAGGCTTTGAAGCAACAACCACAATTTATCCTGAGAAAATTACAACAAGAGTGAACATATTCTTGAGCTCCACATACTATGAGTTGGACTAAACTGAGGTGTAGAGCCAGAAATCTTAAGAATGATCCTCTCAAAGAATAATAAGAGATGGTATATTTGAATGGATCTATACAGGTAGTATACAAGATGATACAAAGGAAAAAGGCTCACCTTAGATGGAGAAGGCTCGCAGGACTCCACGCAGGAGGGATCTCCAAGAAGAGATCCTTTCCTGGTGGTGGTCAGCCCTTAAATGGGGCTTGGGGAGAGGTGGAGCCAGACTCCACCCCCCTCCAATCACACAGGTATCATTGCCTTCACCTGTGGCCCCATGGCTGACTCAATGCTCACCTCAGGTGATCAATCAGTGGTTCAGGCTGTGATTCAGCAGTTCCCCTACATGAGGAAAACTAAATCAAATTCTTAGATCTCTACAAGAGAATCTTGAAAATAGTGAATGCTCTTAATAACCACATCTGTATGTGTTGTAAATACTGAGGAAACTAATGGACTACTGATGCAAAACCACTTGACTTGTCTGTTACAACAGAAGGTAAAGGTGGAATTACTGAAACTTAATATCTGTGAATGACTTAGTAAAACAAGTTTTTTGGCCAGTCTCATTATATAAACACAGTAAATGAACTTCCTATGAGGCAAGCTGAACATAAAACATGAATGCAAAACTAAAACAGCTCATTGGCTTTTGTGAGACTGAAAAATATTTTACAGAACTTTCAGCAAAACACACAATACTTTGATATAGAGAAACCTTCAGTATAATAGCTATCCTACCCATCCTGAGAAAATCAATACATCAATTAATTATTTATTATACGACTAAGTGGAATCTGTTTAGCCCTTTTAGGTTTTGAAACCACATTTGCCTTCATCTGTTTGTTCCTATTTGTTCTAGTGACACGCTGTGGGTGCCACTGCCAGTCTCCTTCCCAGTCCCTTTCTCTATGCCTGCCAACACCTCATATTCTCAATGTGTAAGGCTTTTTTGAGCCTCTTGAAGACAACTTTGCAAGTAAACAGAACTGCAGTGAGATCAGTGCCTTTATCAGGTTTGTGTTGTGACAGTTTAGATGATGAAGCCCAGGAACAGGAAAACAGCCTGCAGTGCTTTGCAATGCTCTCAAATGAACAGAAACAATACAGTTAGGTTAGAAACACCTTAAAATATGGCCCACCACACTACATGGAAAACTTCACTATCTTAGGACATTTGGAAATACTTCTGTATAGTTTAACTATATAAGACAAACATTAAGAAAAAAAATCAAAGCTCAAATGTCATTCGCACTAACTCGATTAAAAGACTAATTGGAGATGTAATTCCTCATACAGGGAACTCTAGATACCCACCCAGATAAGTTCGTCTCCTCTAGGAAATCCCATCTAGGTAAATACTTATGACTAATTTAAGAAAGCTAAAACAGCCTGATTTTAAAAAAAGCCCCAAAATTACCAGTTGAATATAAAGTTTTGTTTTTCTTTGAACTATTTAATAATATTGTAGCTACTGCATATTCATAATATTCTTGGCACACTGCTCTTAGTTCTAATTCTGTAAATTAACACTCAATTTCAAACAACATTTAACAGTGAGAAAATGCTTAATACCAGATCTCTTCGTATTTTTAGTTTTGTTTCTCAGTTGTTTCAAGAAGAGTAGTGAGCAGCTTTTTGGTTAGACTGAAAAAAAAAAAAAAGAAAGAAAAAAGGCTTCTCCAGGAGTTTTCCAGGTGAAAAATTCATAATTGAGTAAAAAATATATTTGGTTGACACTAATCCTGATCATGTAAAAAGAATCATTTTCCAGCCTAGCAAACAAAAGCATATGGGGTCCATTATCTTAACTGTCAGAAGAGATGTAGGATTAAAATAACAATTTACAAAATTTGGATGTTTCAGAACAGTGGCATGATAAAGAAGTGGATAAATTCATGTTTCGGTATAACAAGAGTTAGATGAATAAACCATTAGATTCCCTCTTACAACTCAAATAGGCGTGGAAGCTTTCTGTGAAATAAAGCCTAGCCACTCATAAAAATATCCTGATAACAAAAAAGAATAAAGTGGAGAAAGTAATCCACTTATTTTAGAGAGAGATTGTACAGGTATCTGTCTAGCTTGACCAGAAAGAGTTGGGGTTTTACATTTGAATTATACACTGCAAATATTACCACAGGTAGTATTAATTTACTACACTTGAATAGAAAACAGACCTCAGGAATTTGATCTCAATTTTGAAGGAAAATAGAATACTAAGCAAGTTTTCCCAGGGGCTCTGTCACTCCCTAAATACTTAAGCTCACAAAACTTTTGAGGACTCTTTGTCATTTGAAGAAAGCTGTGGCATTTTACCACCGAAGACAAAAACCTAAAGCCTTCCCAATAGCACGACAAAAATCAGACCTCACAATTAGCAATTAGTGCAACACGAGTGGGAGCATTTTATCTGGAAAAAGCAATCCTCAGTGTGGGATAGAATTGCTTCAGCTGGGTTTGCCCATTATCTCAGGTAATAGCAGCCAACTTGCAAATGCAGTGACATACAAGCCAAATTCTATGGCATACAAGCCAACAAAACACTGGTGTAAAATATGCATACAGCAAATATGATTACTATGACTACACATAAGTAAAAGCATTTATATACCACTGCTGAAACTGCATGTGTCCACAGTATCATTGAACTTAAATTGGCTCAGACTTCTGTTACAGCATTTTCAGGAGAGCTAAGATACTAAACGGAAGCATGCAGTGTGTTTGCTAAATATTGGCTTAAAAAAACAAAACAACCCAGTCTTCATTTCTGAAGAAATGTTAAACACATATAATTGATGTTTCAGAACAATAATATTACAAAATAATTTACCACTTAGAAACTAAGATGAGGTTGTGTATCAAACAGTAAGGTAATTTTACCAAGATTAGTTACACTACAACTGTTTTTAGGTTATTAAAACAACTATGCCTGAGACTACTCTTCAGTGCCAGCCATCACTGAACAACCAGCTCAAAACGTTAAACGCTTCCTTCAAAATAGTGTCACATGCAAACTGCCAGTTGGGAATGATTCCTGGAAAAGATCAATTCATAGACTGAACTCAAGTAGCCTGAGAAGAGTGCTACTTGGCACAAGCCAAAAGCAATACAAGATATGCTCTAGCTGGTTGGAAATACAGATGGTTGAATACCAGGACACAGACATTCCTGCCCACTACTTAATTTACCAGCACAGATACAGAACACAAATGCTCCATTTGCAGTCTCTAAAGTACAAATAGTACAATTATGATAATAAGAGACTGAAGTAAGTGCAAATGTTGAAAATCTCTGAGATAATTTTGATTTCACACAATTACATTCCAAAACTTGTTATAATTCTCAAGGACATTATAAAGATTAATATCAGCTCAACAGTAAAACCCACCACAACAGATTTTAGGAGTACTATTTCAAAGGAAGCTGAAAAACTTTGGTATAATGTTTCCAAGGGAACTTATAAAATTTCATTTAAATATATCTTAACAAAATTAAACACTTTTCAAACATACATGTTTATTAATGCTGGACTGCCTGAATACAAACACTTATTTGTATTCCCATGCCCTCACATAATTAAACCATATCAGCCAGACTATCAAGCCCCAAATCCTACCTTAATTAAAGAGCTTTCTCAAAATTGCACTCACTTTAGAATGGTATGGAAATAAAACAATGTAGTAGGATAACCTTCTTAATGGGATCATATGATTGACATATGGCCAGTCTTCTAGGATGCAACTGCGCAAGTGATTGTTTTACCACAACCAGATAAAAAGTAATTGAAAGAACACTAACAAAAATAAAAAATAAATAACTTACAGGGAGGATGGAATTATAAAAACATATAACATTCTGCTTAATTTTAATATGAACAATAAATATATTTGGAATAATTTCAAAAGGAAGTAATGTTTGAGTATAAAAAAGTGTGGATTTGGATCACCTGACATATTTAGTACATTTTTAGTCAAAAGTCTTTTGGCCAATATTTCTTGGTCATCATTTGCCTTTCAAATATAATTTAGCCCTACTACACTTTGAAAATCACATATCACATTAATTTTATTAAACTTGTTTCTCTACAGTAGTTTAAACAAATCTAAGACAGAGTTCTTGCCAGTCTCCTGGCTTCTTTGTCTAAGTATTTGAGTCTGTGCAGCCAGATGGTCTAAATTTTCCTTCATCTGGGTGAGATCTTGAATCTAACTTACTGTGTTTTCATATACTTGTCCTAGTTAGTATGGGTGGGTTGGAATACATAGCCAGAAACAGGGAGCAGAGTGAGATAGAAGATGAAAGTAAATGAGAAAATGGAGTAGCTTTCTCACTGCAGCAATTTAGTCAGGTGCCTTACACATTTGCTAAATTTAACTAAATTTCAGGACTGACTCAACTTTGTGACCATAATTTCAATGCTAACATATTCACAGGCAGTTGTTCAGTTTCTCATCAATACTCTGCTTACTGAGAAGCAGCAACTATAAAGTCATAACACCAACAGTTGGTTTACATTTAGAATATACTTATGAATAAAGTATTTTACATTTATTTTAATCAATAAAATTAATCATTCATTAAAATAGTTACTTGAACAGCATCAATAGAAAATACTTAGAATGAGAATTTTCATTATGCCCAGCTCTTAAATGAATATCTACTACAGTCTTCTCAGAGTTTATTACTCTGAATTGAAAATGTCCAGAAAATAAGCTAGAGAGAGTTTCAATTGGGCATGACTGGAGTTCTGCAAAGATTTTTTTCCTAGCAAGAGTACTTACTTCCCAAACTGGATTCCACTGAAAAATCATTGTAACAACAGCAGTAGTAAGTCTGAAAAGCAAGAAAGAAAATATAATACTAAAAGGGAACAAAATGGACTTGCTGATCATGATTAAAATATTTTTCCACAGTCATTTTGAATGGAGTTGAACAAATTTAGTTGCGAGGAATCTCCAAAGATAATCAAAATACAACTACCTGACAGCTTCAGGGCTGACTAAAAGTTAATACCTATTATTGGGACTGCCCAAACTTCTCTTGAGCTCTGACAGTCATGGCACATCAACCACCTCCCCAGAAAGCCTGTTTGAGCATTTAACCATCTTCATAGCAAGTACATTTTTCCTACTGTCCAGTCCGGCCCTCCTCTGTGGTCTTGTATGTCCTGCCATCACTGACCAGAACCAGAACTCGGTCCAGAACTGGATCAAGTACGTCAGGTGTGGCCTCACCAGTGCTGAGTATAGAGGAAGGATCACCTCCCCTGACATATAAGCAAAACTTCACCTAACAAATACAGGATATCTTCAGCCTTCTTCAAAGCAGGGGCACATTGCTTGTTCCTGTTGGTGTTTATCGTTTTCCAGACTTTCCCAATCCTTATGGAGACAACATAATCTTCTGGTGAATCAATCCCTCCTCTCAGTTTAGTTATCAGCATGTCCCGTCCCGTCATCCAGAACATTAATTCAATAAGACTGGACCCAGTATAAACTTCTGAAATACACTGCTAGTTACAGGCATCCACCCAGACTATGGGTCGCTGATCACCACCCTGTGGGCCTAATTTCTGTCAGTATTCAATCCAGCTCACAGTCTGCATCTTAGTCCACACTTATCAGCTTATCTTTGGGGTTCCCAATGGATACAGTATTAAAAGCCTTACTGAAGCCAAGGTAGATAATTTCCACTGCTCTGCCCACATTTTATCAAGTCAGTCATTTTATCAGAGATGATGAGATAAGTTAACATTACAGTGCAACTAGAACCTCAGACAGACAACTCAGGGTGCAAAACAAAACAAACAAACAAAAAAAATATATTAATATACACATCAGTTTTCCTCAGCATAATGAGCTGTATCTTCTCTGGAAAATTTGCTGAGGCTTATCCAAGCTTTCAGACAATAACCTCCTGCTACTCTTACCCTGACACATGTACCTGGCAAATGCCATGGAAAACCTGGAACATCTGTGCATTTGCAGCACAGAAGGCCAACTGTATCCTGGATTGCATCAGGAGAAGTATAACCAGCAGGTCAAAGGTGGCAATTCTGCCCCCTCTACACTGCTCTCATGAGACTCCACTTTGTATTGTGTGCAATTCTGGGGCTCCCAACACAAGAAGCATGTCAAGCTGTTAGAGTGGGTTCAGAGGAGGGCCACAAAGAAGATCAGAGGGCTGGAACACCTCCCCTATTAGGACAGGATAAGCTCTTCATTGTGGAGAAGAGAAGGCTCTGGGAAGAGCTTACAGTGGTTTTCTCATATCTAGGGGGCCTATAGAAAAAGCTACAGAGGAACTTTTTATTAGGGCATGTAGAGACAGGATGAGGGGAAATTAGCTTTCCTCCTCAGAACATTGCCGCTGTTTTATTTTTAGGCCCACTTCTCTCTTCCCTTTCCCCCTTCCCATAGGGGTGAGTCTATGGGTTCCCCCACTCCATTCATCAATTTTTGTAAACAGTTCACATTTTTGGCAGAGAATGGAAGCTGACAAGATTACCGTGGTCTGAATGAAGCCACACCCCCCATTGAGTGCTGCTGCACCAGACATGCGAGAACTCCAGTACGAACTGGAGTCAAAAGCAGCCAAGTGGTATGCCACCACTGACATTGCCAATGCCTTCTTTTCAATTCCTTTGGCCATAGAATGCAGGCCACAGCTTGCTTTCACCTGGAGGGGCGTTCAGTACACCTGGAACTATTTTCCCCAGGGGTGGAAACACAGCCCAACCATTTGCCATGGGTTAATCCAAACTGCATTGGAGCAGGGCAGCACTCTACCATCAGCCTCCATTTTGAAAACAGTAATATAAATTAACAAAATCAGGTAAGACTTGTCAGCTTTAACTTAATCCAGGCAGCATGAGCAATTTCTACCTACTCATACCTGTGCAACCAGATTTGTCTGCATCTCATCCGCAATTTAAGCCTCTATCTTTCTTCCAAATCTGACAACACTGAGAAAGGCTGAAGAATAGCAATGTTACCTTTTCTTGTTTGAGCCTTTTTTGTATTTTTTTTTTTATGCCTCACTTTGGTAAATCTTATTTCCATTCCTAAGATTGCATTTCAATCCAGCTGCCTGTTCCCCGCCCACGTTATGATTATTCAGCAAGATTATTCAACTGCAAAGAAAAATTAATTTCTACAACATTTGTGCCTGTAAGCTGGATGTAAGATCAGGATCTCCAAAAATTATAAGCTTTCACGGCATAAGAAATGTTACTTGCTGGGAAAAAGCTTAATACAGAAATGTACAGAGCAGCCAGTGGAATTAGTCATTTGCATCACAACGAATGTCAAATGAGCTGGATAAGCTTCCTCATTTTCATACATTTGTCTTACATTTTTAGCCTGGGAATTTAAAAAGACTTCAAGAGGCTGATTGGTCCATGGGCAAAGAAGTGCAGAAAATAACTTGTTTAAATCCTACATAGCATTTTCTTTCATGGGAACATTCTACCTCCCCAGGCAGCAGAGATCAAATACACATTCAAATAGTTATAATTTTTCTCTCTTAGATTCCCCTGTGACCCTTCACTATTGAATTATCATAATTATTTATGAAGTCAGAAAATAACATTTCTAGGAAATCCTAGAATTGTCACTGGCACCTCCCTTCTCATAAACTTAGTGATTTTTGCCCCTCAGCAAGGAAAAAATTCGACATAAAGCATAACTTTAAGTAAACCATCAGAAATTCACATACTAAATCTCTATGTTCACCCATGCCAAACCACAAAGGTCATGAGGAATAAATCAGTTTACATCAGACAAGAAAATTCAAACATTCACAAAAAAAAGAAAAAAACATACCTGAATAGTCCTACAGGCATTTAACTAAAGCAAAATGAGTAGTTGTAGTGTTTTAAATTAAGAACCTGATAGTTCAATACCACAGAAACCTACTAGACAGAACTTCTCTCCCATTAACATTATCTTCTAATTCCAAAAAGTGTTATGCAAATAAGATTTGAGCCATTTTTCCTCTTCAAGTTCTGGCATGAATTTTCCTTTTGATTCCATAGCCACCTTGATTTCATTTTGCAAATCATAAAATCTGGTTAGCATTTTACCACTTCCATCAGAAAAATATAACACTCTCATAATGAGCATCTACACTTTTAAGAATCTCCTGGAACTGGCAATGACACAACCCCCTAGACTTCATCAAATTCAATTTGATGACATTTGCACAACATTATTTGTTTTTAAAGCTTTCACTCAAATTTTCTTGCTGTATGATCCTGTGATATTTCACCACACAAGTAGCAATATAAAATTAACTGAAGATTATGCTAAGTTCCCCCCCTTTTTTTATAAGGCATCATCAGGACATCAGTAGCGATATCAAATGTGTTGATATGTTGAAAAAAGTTAAACAAAATTGCCTTAATGTATTTTTTTTACTGCTTCATGCAAATCAAGAGATTTATTGTGTCTTTTAATGGCACCAAAGAAGCCATTTCTTCAGTGATATTATATCTATTATTAAAAACCTCTAAAGAAAAAGGCAGGTTAAGGCATATCTGCAGCACCAGTTCCTTCATCTACTGCCAAAGCATAAAATTTGAAATTAGCAGTTTTACTCCCAAAATTTTTTTCAGTAGATTTTTCTATTTCTTCAGTTCCCCTGTCTACATTCTGGTGAGTCAAACTGATTTCAGGAAAATACTTTTTGTTAATCAGAACAAATTATATCTTCCCAAACATTGCTTAACAAATTCACCATAAGTAAATGGTTTTGACTTTTTTGTGATCAATTTTGCAACCACATACCTAACTTTTAAAATAGAGTCAATTTGAGGTGTAACTTTTTAAAAGAGTTTGTTGAAATGGCAGACTTATTTTCAGTTTCACTATTTTGTCTTTTCAAAGCATTCCTTGGTATTCATTGAATTTGGCAGCATGTTTCTGCATATAACATCTTTTCCAATTGTAATCTTTGGAAACTGACATGATTTCCTTGCAAATTAAGCAGAGTGCCACATTATTTGTCTTGAAAAGGAAAGTACTCATCTGTCAATTTCTTACTGAACATTCCTTATCCACAATTTTCTTATTTTACATTCTGTTTCTCTTTTGAAATCCTATTATGTAGTTTGAAATATCAGTATCGGAAATCACTGTGTATTACTCAACAAGAAACAGAAGCACAATAAACATGTAATACAGACAATATGATTTCAATATTACTGAGAATGTGTAGTGGGAGTGAAAGGAAAAGTCAGCCTTGCACTGTGCCCTCCTCATGCCTTAGTTTCTGTTCTGATTGTGCTAGTCATTGCCCACCAGTGTTTAGTCACTGTTGAGCAAGGGGTGCACACCTTGGGCCAGGCTGCTCAGTGGGGCTGAGCCATCCCCATGATGGCACAGGGGATAGGGCAGCTTCAGGATAGGCCACAGGCTGGACATGCCTGTATAGTTTAAGGTACACATAATACACCATTATGAAGGGAATCTATTCTGCTTGTACTTTGAAATGCAATATAATAACATTAATAGTCTAACGTATACATTTCAAGACTCCATGATTCAGGATGTGAAAACTCAGTTTACACAAAGATGAAAGAAGAGTGGGATGTAGTGTTAGCTTTCAGGCTTTTCATCTTTAAACAAAAAAAGTTTTGAAGCATAAACTGTTTCACCTAATTTTAAGTTTTTACTAAAGGATGCATTAATTTGGAAGTTCATACAACAGTTAAAAATATTAGATTTTTGTGGAAACATGATCCCTAGCTGGAAGACTACATAACCATGCAAAACAGTATTTCCTGTATTTCAACATCTGTTGAGTGGAACTGTTAAATGCCTGCACGCAAGAAATAATTCTGGAAGCTCAGATATACAAGTCTCTCTCCCATTAAATTAATGAGTAAACTATCAGGACCATGCCTTTAGAGCTTCCTGAATTCCCCGACAGCAAGGTAAACAGGCAAATCAAATTGTTAGATAAAGAGACAGCTTTCAATAAACATGTTTTTGGCACATTCCTCAGAAGACTTCACTGGTTTAAGCTGCATTTCAAAGAAAGTATTCCGCCTTTAAGTCTTTGTCCTGAGTTGTTAATTTCAGCATTATTATTAACAGATATTCACAACCATTATTTATCTAGGCACCTAAACCTGTTATCTGCCTATGACAGAACTGCAATTCACCAAATAAAGCCGAAGCTCTATGTCCTTTTCTTTAAGAGACATTGTTTAAAGTCTTCCACTCATATATTTCAAGTAGTTACTTGCATGGGCTACTATGCCCTGTGACATAATTCTCAAAACTCAGTCTCAACAGTTGATGGCAACACTGAGAAAGACACTGAAGTTCTCTACTTTCCTTGTGAGAACATCTAATATAAATAAACCTCTTGATCCAGTTGTAGAACAGCTAGGTTGCCTGAAGCTCTAGTTAAAGAATTCTCAGTCTTTTTGCAGTATATTTGTTAAAATAATAAGTATATCTATGATAAAGAAAAATGGAGCCATTATTTCTAATGACAGAAAGATACTCTACTAAAACCCACACCATTTCAGCTGTCTTGTCTTTTTAGTCTTACCTTGAATTGACCACATAGTGCAAATTTAAATATCTTTTCCCGAGAAAAGTATATATCCTTTTAAGCCTAAGGTTTGGACAGACTGCATGAACTTCAAAAGCCAACTATACTATATAGTATAATTTTATTTTATTTTTTTAAGTTGGCTACAACAAATTCACATAGGAATTTTTATTGTTCCGCGTTTGTATTTTTGAAGCTTGGAGTTTTCTGAACTAAGATTCAAGTGCCAAAGCCAGTATTTTCTTTTCACCAAAAATAAGTCCATGATGTACCTGAAAACACAGATTATGTTCTAGCTTTAGCTCATTAGAATAGCTTTATATCCTCTAAGAATTAATTACTTAAGTTTCTAAATTGCAAGCTATATTTCTCCAGCCATGCAGCTCCATTGTATAAAGAATACAAGTCACTTCTGAGTGTAAGTCCCAGTTCATTGACAAACAGTGAATTCTACTTAGTTTAATGCTTTCATCTAGATAACAGTACTGTAAGAGCTATTCTTTTTTCATTTTTTCCAGAATATAAAAATCACTGCTTTAATTCTATCCTCTAACTCAAGTCAGTGAGGTGCATGCTTTCTGAAATAAGCAGTTAATCAAAATTTGCAGTTCTTAAGTACCTTCATTTTTGTGGTTAGAAATGACCAATTATTCCTCTACTCCTTGTATCAGTTTACAAATTACATTTTAAATTCCGTAAGATCCTCCTGGAATTGTGCAACTAGATAAAAAAATACTATTTTCTGCAAATAATTCTATCAATAATTCTTAATGAATTTAATATTCACTTCAGCTACTTGTGAAAAAAAATATATATATTCCTTATAGATCAATTTTCTATACTAACATAGTGTAGGGTAATATTGTTGAGCACAAACCATTAAAAGCAACGTTTCTACACTGTATTCCATAGCCAGACAAGTAGTGGTAGTCTGGGAAACAGCAATGTATCTCATACCTCATCTCTGAGAAGTCAGGAATTGACCATTAATTTAAAATTGGGTCTTAAAATTACAGCAACTATAAAAACATTCAACCTCGATTTCTAAAGAGATGTGAACAGTTAGATGGACCGTATCACCTTGCAGTGTCATTTACACAGACAAGAATGAGACTGAGTATTGGGATCCAACATAGCACCAGATCTGACAGATACTGTTATGAAAACTCTCAGAAGTCTAGCACTGACTGATTATGAAATTCTTCAAACAGTATCTAGGTGGTCTTTTCCCCTTCTTTTAGAAGAAGACAACTTGTGCGTTCTTTATTGGATGTTAAAGATCTACACAGCAGGCTGTGGAAAATGGCCTGCCTGGAATATCTCACTACTTTTGCATAGGCTAGTCTTTCAGTTGAAGTGTAACTTTTACAATGCCTTTCTAGATGGAAAGAAGACCACCAGTTTATGTCTCAGGTGAGAAACAAGGAAATTAGACTCCAAGCCCAAAGTGCTTGTGCAGAAGGGTATAACCATATATTTTTTTTTCAGATTTTAGTCTAATGCAAGTAATTTAGGTAAGAGACTTCTGTCCTCTTCTCACCACTCCAGCAAAACGAGAAGTGAATGACCAGATTTTCTCGCCCCAGAATAATTATGCAACAGATGGACCTACATTTGTCTTCAATCGCTTTCTGTAACAGGATAAGACACTTAGTTCAGAACAAGGTGTTAAGAGGACATCAAGTATTGGAAATTATGTTTACTTGAATGAGCTACAACAGCACATGAATACTTTATTAAAGCACTGTAAATGAGTTATGTCCTTTTTATTAAAATTTTTGAAACCAATTAAATAAGGAAAGCTAATATAATAGTAAGAGAACAAGTTATATGAGAAATACTCATACATCTTTGAAAATGGAGAAAATAATAAAAAAAAACAAAAACAGGTGAAAACAAAATTTAAGGCTAGTAACTTGAAAAGAAAATCAACTTCTTCCCCCACAAGAAGATCCATAAAAGCTTTAGCTACAGCATAAGCAAAAATACCTAGAAAACTATGAATAACATTAAAAGTGAATAGTATTTCCTGGTTTTAGCCTGTTGACTCAAGTTTTCATTTGAAATTTTAAAGAGGGACAAAACATTTTCTTGGATATAATAACACGTTAATAATTCTAGGCTCATGTATTTTAAATAGATAATAAGTTACCTTCTTTTACTTACAGGTGCTAACCATATGGACTGCTCATGTATTCCTCTGCCCAATATATATTAGTTGAGTACGATATCACAGAATCATAGAATGCCTTGAGTTGGAAGAGACCTCTAGAACCATCAAGCACCAAGCCCTTGCCCTGGGGCAGGGTTGCCAACTGCTAGATCAAGTCAGGTTGCTGAGAGCCCTATACAACATGAACTTGAACATGAATGTCTCTAGGGATGGGGGCACTCACAACCCTCTCTGGGCAGGCTGTGCCAACACCTCACCATACTCTCAGTGAAAACCTTCCCCTTGACACCTTATCTAATTACTCTCTCCTTTAGTTTAAAGCTATTCCCTCCTGTCCTATCACTACCTACCCATGTAAAAATTTGATTTTCTTCCTATTCATAATCTCCCTTTAAATACTGAAAGGCAGTAATGAGATCTATCCAGGACCTTCTCTACTCCAGGATGGAGAAGCCCAGCTCCTTCACTCTGTCCTTCACTCTTGCCCACTCTGTCCACTGATGCAATCACTCTATCGCAGGAGGCCACCAGATTGGTCACGCATGATCCACCCCCTTGGTGAAGCCATACTGGCTTTTTGGATTACCTGCTCATCCCTTGTGTATCCTAAAACATCTTCTAGGAGGATCTGCTCTATAAACTTCCCAGACCAGAGGTGAAGCTCACCAGCATGTGGCTCACTGGGTCTTCCTTTCCACCTCACAAATGGGAGTAACATTGCCACTTCTCCATCACTGGAGACTTTGCCTGGTAGCCATATTCTCATGTTTTCTACAAAACTATATGAAAAACACTACTATACAGGCAGCTTCTTCCCAAAATAAGCCTCTAAGAACTTTTGTTTTGTGTCTGCCAGACAATCAGTACAGATATCCTATCAGACTTCTAAACAATAGACGTTCAATGATACAGAAGCCCAGAGTTACTATCTTTAATCAAAGTAATCCCATTTCAGAAGCTATCTCCTTTTTCAAAAAAAGTCTGAGAACATCAGCATTCCCCACCTGAAATACAGTCAGGAAAGAAGCCTGATAATGGTGTTTGGAATCCAAAAAGCTCAAATATTGGAAGTGTTAATTCTTTCAGGAATAGACAACACCTATTCATCTGAATTGTTATAGGAAGGATTATCTCAAATTCTGCCTACAAATACTGCATGTTTAAACCTTTCAGAAGAAATGGCTTGAAACAATCACATTTTAAACTGACAAAACATTTCCTTTCAGATCTGAGATGTAATTTATTCTAATAAGGAAGTAAGATTTTCTTCACACAAGAATTTTCTTTCAAGGATACTCCAAACTTCTAATGATTATCTATACTGACAAATGATGCCAAAATAAATATTTTTAAATAGTTTAAAATATATATTAAAGCATATTACTTCTCCATAGGGACATTAATTCACACACATATTACTTAACCATTACTACAAAAGGTCACATGAAATAAATATTTTCCTGAATAGTATTTGGCTTCTGAATTTCCATTATCCTCAAATTTATATAGGGAACCTACAGTAACTGCATGTAAACTAAAATATATATATAGACAAGGAGACTGAATTCAAGTAATTCAGGTGAGGTTGTTTTCTTTTGTTAATTTAGAAAAAGCATATCCCCTACAGATAAATCAAACAAACCACACAGTTTTTCAAATCTGAAGCTACAAAATATCTACAACTACCTCACAGTAGATACGTGGTACATACTGGAGGTATCACAGAAAGAGATATTTACACTGAAACCCAGAAAGATATGAGAAACTGACTTAAAAGTATCTTCACACATACTTAAGTAGTCTGTGGCAAAAATAAATGCTTTAAGATTACTGGAAACTTGTGTTCATACAAAAACAAAAAAATGTCAGCGATAACTGATTTCCTGAAAAGGATATTTCTTCTGTATATAGACATACATGCAACTGTTATATAACAAGTGAAAACAGAAAGCCTAACCTAAGGAAAAATAGAAATTAATGTCTTACAATGATTATCAGTTATCTTTCAATGAATACATAACATTTTGTTATAATACACATTTCTAAGACCAGCTATGCCTTCTGTAGCCCAGGAAAATGTGCAACTTTGAGCATACAGTTGATTCCCAAAAGTATTTTGTAAAGCAAAAAAAATCCTCCCCCTCCAGAATAAACCAGCAATTTTGTATTATAAAGATGACCTTGATAGTAACTTAATGACATTAACTGACCTCCAGTGTTTTCGTGCCAGCTAACTCAGTACCCCTTTTGACCTCAGGCTTGCCAAAACTAATTAAAGAAGAAATCAGACAACTTTAAAATCCAAGAGACAAGACAAATATTAAAAAACCTTCTTTCTACTCTCTTTGCTATTTCTTGAAGAAAAGAGTCCTACATTCTTCACAAAATCTGCAGACTGTCCTGCTAATAAGATCATCTGGGATCAATTACTGTCAGACATAACAGTTCTTTGATTTAGGGTTGAGAATGAAATATTTATCTCTGTAGACAAAGGAAGTTGATAGTCACCTCAACACTTCAAGCTTTGATCAGCTTCCGACATACTTACTTGGAAGACTTTCTGTCCACTAAGTTTCTTCTAAGGAGGTCAGTTACAGATGCAAGACAGTTTACAGCAAGGGTAGTAGTCTATAAAAAGATTTTTTTCTACATAGATGCTTTTTTATTTTTTTAAAGAACTGTGCCTATATTTAGACGTTCCCTATGAACAAGCATCAGTACCAGAGTATATAGAAAAGGTACCAGTTTCAACAGCAGGAGTCCCACAGTAATTCAAGTCAGCCAAGAAATGAAGTAGTAAGAAGAAAATGAGAAAGTTTGTAACACACATGGAGTACAGGGTTTACAAACAAGCATTCTGTACTGTTAACTTACTATATAGTACGTGGCACCTTCCCAGGATAGCAGCACTTCATGGAAGTGCTATTGTCACATGTTGCAGACAGGTGTTTAGAAGGACAGGTGGAAGAAACAAGGTCAATGCTTTGCAGAAAAAACTTTACATAACTGCACCCACTTTCACAGCAAGTCTTTTCCACTCTTGAGACTTTGTTTTTCTACAATTATTCCTGAACCAAGTAATATCATAACTGCACTATATCATATGCTATTGTCTGCTAATGGGTAATAAGTAAGATGTATGCATACTGCAGCTCCAAGATTTGTTTTTAAAGACCACACACACCTCCCACAAAAAAAAACAACCCAAAGCTACCACAGAGAGGCTGTATAGCAGCCACACTCATGGCCTCTTCTGCTTGTAGCTTACTAGTCACTAGCAGAATACATCTTTGTAAGCTTCAGAACATATCTGAAAGCATCTCTTGTCATGATCCTATCAGAGTATATGCTACCAACAATTAATATTTCTGCATGTTACATAATTTATTATCCATACAAGTAGATACCTGAGCCACTGGGAAGGTCTAGGAGCTGGTCCTAAATCATTTGCTTGTAAATGAACAGCACAACCTGCTTTCAAAACATTGATTCACTTGTAATTGTGATAGATGGAGAAATGTAATCTGTCAGAAGATACACAGATCCCTAGACAGCAAAAGTTAAAAATAGGCTATTGTACTTTAAAACCACTTACTAAAAATGCAGCCATTTTCAAGTGTCAGCATAGAAACGCTGTCATGTCCCAAAAAGGCTTTTCTTACACAAGTAACCTATTATGTAATACCCTGCCTGTGCAGCTCTGTACTTAGACAGCTGCAGTATCGTCTTTAGAGCCAGCAGGTGGAGAAATGTTTCCATTTAAAAAAAATGCAAGTGGGAAGAGATAGTTCGGCAGCTATGGTGGGAAAGCAGCTGGGCTTGCCAAATCTATTCCTTCCTTAGGATAAGAGAATCTATACCAGTCTTTTAGTTTCCAAGGTAACCGTGCAAGAGTGAGGCTACTAGTAGAGAGACTGGAGGAAGTATAAAACAGAAGACAGGATTTCAAGTTCACCTTACAGAAAATACGATAAGAAATGTCAGCTTCGGTAAGAAACAAGTTTAGATTTTTTATCTCCCCCCACACAATAGCTTCCAGTGACTCTGTAAGAAACCAGAGTATTGCACAGCTTGTTTTTTTTTCTCCTCTCCCCCCCGGCACGCCACGAACACCAGCCGGA
>VXAB01001041.1:351341-441085 GCA_013399175.1 Odontophorus gujanensis
CGAAGAATATGTATGCTAGCCTCCCCTCATTATTACAGTTGGGGCATAGCATTTGATCACTTGAACTGAATGTAGGCGTGGACACTAAAGCTAGAGAATATCAGTATCATACAATTATTGTCATGTACTTCACTTGGAAGCTTGTTCATGAGGGAGCCAGCAGCTGATACATTAACATTGCTGGAACCAATAACATCATGCTGACTAAAGATGTTGAGATAGCAAGTAGAAACTCCATGGAGGGGGGCAGAGATCCACACTGTGCTGAAATAGAATTCTATTCAATACACTCACAGGATTCATGTAATGCAATACCATCAACATTCCCTTTATCAAAAACGAAACTTCTTATTCCCTGTAATCACACCGTCTGCTCCATTATGATCTATATTAAAAGCATAGGAACACAGATTCTGAAAATACTCTGGATGGATAGAAACTATAAACCAAGGAGAAAGTATATTTGAAGGAGGAAGCTTCACTGACATCTTTTTCAGGCGTTCTTAAGCTAAGATCTCAGACTTCAAGTACACAGATAATTATAAGACATTCTGAAGACAAGACACCTCTAAACTTCAAATTGCACTAAGACACATTAACATGGAATAGCTTCTCTTCTCCTAGAAACCAGTGTCACTTCATTTATTTCAAACTAAACATTTCTACATTTACAAATATTTCTTTAGTATCACGTGGTCATCACTGACAGCACTTGAAAACTGAAACTTCAAAGTTGATAATATGATTTAATTGCACTAACATAGTCAACACTAGGATGAAATAAAACTACTCTCCTACTCTGACCTTACTGTTCATATAATTATGATTCTATAGTCAAGCTGCAAGAGAGAAAAGCCATCAGACACACTGTCATCATCTGAAGAGATTATAAACAGTAAATTGTAGCAATCAACATGAAGGCATTGAGGATATTTATACTCTGGATCCAAAGTGGTCTCTCATGAAAATATCGTGATGTTGGAAAATCCTTCAGTTTCAATAATGAACCCATATAAGGAAATGTCTTGCAGCTACTGAAAGTAAGAAGTGTTAACATATCAACAGAATCATGGAGCAACCTTGCAAGAGACCACTGCTCTATATTTACTTGTAAATTCATAAGCTTTCATTATGCTTTCATTCTGTTTTCCTATCTATAACAGAGTACACATGAAATCGAAATATAGGAAGAAGCTACACTTATCTTTCAGTGAAAGAGTTCTGGATATTTCAACAAAGCATGGCACGCAAAATCAGAGGCAGCCAAAGTGGACTGATAGTTTGACAGAGATCAGAACTGTGTTTCAGATCTGTAGATCAACCTTCAGGTTGTTCACTACATTTACAATTTAAGCAGCCATTGTCAAATTGTTTCTATCTAGACCTAACCTATATATGGAAGTAAAAAAAAAACAAAACACTATTAATATGCCTTAAGTTTATCACAAAGTTCAGAACATTGAATTTGGATGAGACAATGATATTTCAAGAGAGATAGGGTGATAATAAAAACAATTATTTAAAGAGCTTTTAACTAATAAATATATAGTTCCATTTACTTTTCCTCCTAGAAATCCCTTAGGGAGATCTAGGTATCAATATACATTTTTAGCTGGGCCCGCTGCTGAACAGGCATTCAGCTGGAGAACCATAGTAATATTTAGGGATAAGGTTGATTTTGTATAACTTGAGAGTCATGCACTTACATATTTAATCAAACCCATTGATTAAGCACCTGACTTAGTGATAAGATTTCTGAAGACAGCTTGTACAAGATGTGATTTCAACTGTATGTATACAGATGTTTCATAGTTAATGAAATACATACTGTGACTGAGCAAAGAAAATTAGGGTTTTTTTTGCATCATTCATAGATTTGTTCAATGCCATCATCTTCAGAAAAAAAAGTAACCAGATTTCTAGAGTACAGAACAACTTTTCAAGTGGCGTGACCTTTCAGTCTCACGTGAACTGATAACTTTCTCACATGACTTAGAAACAGAACTTTCATTAAGATATTTTTGCATTTTACCTGTGTCATGTAAAATGTGCCAAGCTTGCAGCCTTGTTCTACAAAGCTACAGGTCAGCTGGGATGAATCTGATGTCAAACTGGCTCTAGCATCTCACCATCCATGCTTTTCCCTATTTTGAGGGTTTTCTGACAAGTCTGCTACACTGTGCTCTGCAGTAGCATCTGCAGCAATGGTGCTGAATGAAGGCTGGATGTGGTTCATCTGCAGAGCCTGAATAACCTAGTGGACCAACCATTTTACAGCTGAAAATGTGAGACACTTTGTATGGACAAGTGCCTAACAAGCATAATTAGCCAGTGCCTTGCACAAACATGTCAAGCTGGCTGTAATCCAGAAGACCAAATTAGCCTGGAGCTACTTCTGAATTCATGCATCTTGTCAGCCGTGGGTTATACAGCTTCTACAGGTTGTCAGTCAGGTCTGCAGGTTTGCTTTTGTGCATGCCCATGAAGACACACCTCAAAATGGTAAATTACCATATAGTTGATAGCTCCTTTCTGAAATGTTCTCAGCAGCATTGAGGATAAATTAGTTTAGATAGATTTTTTTTTTCTAAATATAGAAAAAACAAACCTCAGCTGCTCTCTAGTTACCATAGCAACTGTAAGGTATTATGGCACATACTGAGACCAAACGTATGCACATAGCTTTTTCTACATATAAAACTAATGTCTGAGTCAAATTCACTTCATGCAAAGAACATTTTCCCTTACTTTGCCTGATGTAAGACGACCCTTTGATGGAAACAATGGAGCAAAGATTTGTCAGGATACTGCTGATACAAAGATGGTAAGAATAGATGAAGCATTCAGGGGTTTTTGAACTATTTGTGTAATAAAAGCAGAACACATAGCTGCTGAACTGTTGAGCTAGTGTCAAGATATGAATCAATTCCATATAAGGTTGAAAAAAAAAGTAGTTAGTTCTATGTCAACAGGTTAATAGGACAAATTAACAGTGGAAAGTTAAGAGGCATACTAAGTCTACACCATCAACATCTTCTGTAAGCCTATTTCTCAGTACCTTTATTTTACAGACACAGCTTGCCTATGCATTTTTTCTCCTCATTCAGTTTATGGTAACACTTGGAATGCTATGATATTTTGGGAAATAGCTAAATATTTAACTTAAGTAAACCCTGCTGCTAACCGGATGGGCATAAAGTCTGAGAAGTTTCTTTCAATACCTTAAGTCTGTTACACTAATGAATATTGGTAGGTTTGAAGACTGTATGCATCTCCAGAACAGAGGTACCTCAAAAAGAGCACAGAGAATACTGCCGCATTCTCAGAGGTTAGGATTCCCATACTAGCAGCAATAGCAGAGTCAGAGCTAGATATTATGCAGGGGGAATTCTATGGCTCAAGAAATACATACTAGCTGCTTGGAAGTTACCTTTTGAGCTAATGGTTCATGTGCTAATTTGAGAACCACTTCAAAGAGGCTGTAAAATGCTTGTCACAGGATACATCAACTTCTGGAGTAAGGTGCAGGCTCACTTTGGCAGTACCCAGACAAATGTAAAAATCAGCTCAGACCTAAACCAAAAGGCGTGTAGGCAGTATATGTTAACTCGGGCTCTAAGCTATGCTACTACACTAAGTAGCTTACAACAAGGGCAGAATAAAACTACATTTGCCTGTATCTTAGACATACAGATTGGGGGAAGAAATAAGAGGGATCAGGAATCTAAGTGTACTAATTAATATGGGTTTTAACCTAAATACAACTTAATTTTAGGATAAGCAAATTTGTCACATGCTTACATTCAAAGTTGTGTAAATCCAGAGCAATTCTTAGTCACCCTGATCCCAATTAAAAAAATCTACTTTGCTTCTAGAAGAAATTTGATATTTTATACTTCCATTATTTTTCTTTTAATTTATTGCAGAAGCACGAGCAGCTTCTAATATTAAAGATTTTTCATCCTATTTTTTTCAAGTCTTACATTTCTAGGAACTGTAGCAGTACAATACCTGCACCATATCATGAGATTCAGAGGATTCCAACTGAATGATATTTACTTTTTTGCTAATAAACCTCAGAAAAGTCTAAAGTAAGAGAGCAATATCTACAGATTGGTTCTCTTTGCTCTTAAAGACCAGAACTTGTGTAGTGACTAACTTGACTCATGGAAACGAAGAAGAAATTTGAACACTGATTTAAAATTTGCCTTGGAAAAATGTCAGATCAAGCTTGACAAAAGCAGTAGATGTGTTAATGACATCATTTTACTTAGTGTGCTAAAATACTGTTTTTGTTACTTAGCAAGTCAAATTAACTCAGTTCGCAAAACTGGGAGCTGAAATTTGGAATAAGACACCCAGTACCACAGCCATCACAGTTTCTGGAACATTTGTAAACAGAATGAACCACAATCAATGTTTTCTCTTTTAAGAGCAATATTAAGCAAAATGGGTAAGCCTAAATAATTCCATTATTCATTTTTAAACCACATAACTTAGAACTTACTTGGTACAGAGGGTAGAAACGTCAGGGAAGGGAAATAAAGAAAGTAGTAGAGAACTTTCTTAAAATTTTGACAATTAGAATAGGTTAGTTAATGTAATGCTCATTAGTTTCTCTTCAGAGATGGGCTCTGTCAAATTTTTACTATAATTCAACATGAAGTTATGCCTCACTTATGGATTTCTTTATTTTGGCTATTTCAAACTAAGTAGGCTAAATTCAGCTATATATTAAATGCCAGCTTTGAGTTCAATCATTTAGATTTTTAGTAGCATGAAAATGATTAAAAAGATTATTCTGTAGTGTATTCCAATTTCTTGCTAAAAGTACAGTTATTAACCAGAGCAACAGCTTTAGAAACTTTAGGATAGCATCTTGAGAGATTACGATCGTACAGACAAAATAAATGCTAGGGCACTGCAAAACCATACATATAGGTAAATATATAGCACTGTGGAATACTAGCTGAAAGCCTTTTAAAGATAATTGACTGAATGCTAGTTCCAGCCTTGGGAAACTATTTAAGAGCGTTTCAAATAAGAGGTTGAATATTCAGGCCATTATACGTGATGAGGACTGAGCTCAGCTGCTTTAAGGCAGTTGTAAGAAGCTGCTTGTTAAATAGGAAAGAGGGCTCAACAGTTGCTGAAGACAGCCAGAGACTCCTTCTGGAGGAGGCTGTACAATGTAATTACCTTAACTTGGAGAAACCTGGTGAATGGGAGCTGAATGTATGACCTTATGACTCCAGAAAGGGTGGGCAAGAATAACACACTTCTATTTTTTGTCTGATTAATATCAAATTCAATGTGTTATTTTTTGTGCTGAGCCTGAAACATAACTGCAAAACATGTTTAACTACATTTCCTAACATCATGTGTCCCTTGTAAGTGCCCTTAACGTTGAGTGAGGCCCCCCAAAAAAAAAAAAAAAGATGAGTTTTGCACTACTCCACTTGTGCTTTTAAACAATTATCAGAACAAAATCCACTCAGCCATGGAATAGCAAAGACCTCCTACCACACAGCACTGGGGGCACACGGGGAGAGAGATGCAATGGTGCTATACTGGGAGATGGTGCAGCAGCATCTCGCATGGTGACCTCAGCATTAAATAAGAGCTTCTGCACACAACTCCATAGAACAAGAATGCGCAGAGAACTCTAATCTTCTAAGACTACAGAAGACTCACTGAACTATCAGAGAAACACTGAAGTTCACTGTTTTCTTCTGCCAGAAAGAAAATTCAGACAAGAAAATCCACACCTTCAGGCAAAGTGGACACTCCAAACTAACACAAAATTTAGCAAGTGGGAAAGAATAGCTTTGTTTTTCAATGCAAAGAAAATATTCTGAAATGAAAAAGAGAAACGCTACAAAATGTAAGATGAATACCTCTGAGTAGCAGTTTCTAGGAATCTACAATATAGAAATGTCCACAAAATACAGAAATACAAAAATCCAGCCTTTTGGGTCTAAAAACCTGCATCAGCAATCCAAAATGAAACGTATATTTTCTCCTAGTTATAGTGAAATACAGATGGATTTTCAGACTAGGCTTCTTGATTCACGGTTTTGCACTCATGAAAGATGCCAACTTCAGCATATAAATTAAGGAAATATTTTTGAACCTCTATACAGCAGATGCTTCATTTAAACTCCTCCATGTCTAAAGGCCTTACCAGGTATCTTTATGCATCTCTTACGCAAAGACTTAAGAGTAATTACTTTAAACTCCATTTCTACCTGGACAAAGCTCTATCAACAAAGTCTCCCACTCTGACAAAGCCTTGATAAAGGCAAACATGACAAATGACATGCTTAAATTCAGTGATGCTGAGAATACTACAACAAAGCCTTTGACATTTTCCCACTGCAACTCTGAAAGATATAGAAGGTGAGAAAAAGACATGCTTTCTGAAGTGAAAAATGCCAACCACTCACATTCAGATGAAATATTCAGTCTGATAGTAAGTCAATGTGAAACAATATGATAAAATAAATTCATGTCTGTTGCTACATTATTTTTGTGAGATTACCTATGTAAAGATGCAAAGGTAAAGTACTGTCCCCATTTTTTTCTCTGGAAGTCTTTTTACAACATAAAAGAACCCTAAGTTCAAAAAAAGCAACAAATGCCCTCTGAAAATTGCATGTACATAGCCATGCCTTTGTCATCTAAGGGGTTGTGTACAGCTGCCAGTTCTGGCCTGAGAGAAGTTTTCTCTCCAGGATAATTCACTGGCCTCATGCACACCTCATTCTGACATCTCCACAAAGCCACAGCATCCACCCCCATACAATCCTACCCTCAACCTTATTGCAACACACCGCTTCAGGTATCACTCAGACACGCACCATACACATACCAAGTGTGGAAGGACATTCTGTAAAAGTGTGCCTATAACCAGGCTGACTTAAATACTTTTCCACTTAAGTGCTTAAAGTGCAAACAAATGCATAGATGAGCAGGTAGGGAAAACATGTTTAAGAACCTGGTGTGAAATACATTCAGAAAACACTTTGCGTCACTCTTACATTTCATTTATGAATGATAATACTGCTTCACCACAGCTGTCTTCCGGTAAAGTAATAAAATCGCTTCTATACATGAACCAGCCTTAGTCCACCAACCTACCCTAAAAATGAGTTAAACTATAAAGGTGCTAATGACAATGTGACTACCATCAAGGGTTGCTTGTACTTGAGAGCAGTCCTTTGAAAGCCTTATTCCACAAGTACACTTGACATAATATAATCCAAAGAGCTTTTAACTGATTAGCAATGGGCAATAGCTCTTCTTCTGAAGGTATGGATGTGAGAAGAGATGAATATGTCTGCAGGGATTCTTCTTCCTTTCAGAGGGAGAGAAAGAAATCTCCTCTTCAAGTGGAAAACTCTTAAAATGAAAACTACAGGAAAATAAAATACAAGTCCCTAAACATTCTTGTGTTCCTGTATCTTCCCCCCAAAACTTCTCCCAGAACTCTGGAATTCAAAGGAGCTCTGACCTTCCCCAGCAAGAGTTTTAGTTGCTCCAGAACTTTTGTTTAAATAAGTGATTTTTTTAAATATTATTGACTATTTCCTATGAATAAGTATATTCTATGTATGTATATTTACTAGTACGAAATCCCTCAACCTTGCAATATCCCAGTTTCTAGAAGAAACCCTAAATAAAAATCCAAGTTCAAACCAAACTGAGTACCTAAAGGTTACTACTGACATAACTGAATGTCTGACTTTCCTGTTAAAGAATTCTTTTAAATTCTTTTAAATCTTTTCCACATCTTCTGAAAGCTAACTAAACACACAACCGTGTACAGAAATGAATGCATGCTCATCATACTCATACCTTTTCACACATACTACTTAGTGCGTTCTCTGACAATGTGTTGCTTGGTATTGTAGAAATTCTAAAGTTTCCCTATTTAAAGCTACCTTAGCTTTCAATATTTCTGCTTTTCACATGTCATAGCCTTCACATGCACAGTTCCTTTTCAGTATTAAGAAAGCATCTCAACATTTCTTCTGAACATTTATTTTAGAAAAAAAAGTTGCTTAGAAGAATTCCTTTAAAAGGACTATATTTGATTTTTGAAAAGTGAGCCAGCTTTGGTTATCTGCACCTCTATGCATGCCCTCTCTTTCATAGAGAAGGACTACTCCAAATAAGTTGCAGATCACACATACAATAAAAATGAACTATTGTTAACTACAACATTCAGTGGAGTCTGGAAACAACTGTTTCATATAAAGTAGATGTCTCAGCATCTATATTTAAGTTAGAGTGGCTGGTGAGCATTAAAGCAGCTACACAAATGGATTCAAGATCTTTCCAAAGCATATTTAATACTTAGAACAAAAGTCAGATTGATCACCCATGGAAACAACTATTTGTTTTGTCATGGAACAAGATAATGGTAACAGCTGCATGCAGTATTCACATGGGCATGAGAGTGAACACTGCTATTGTGAAATCATATTTTCATATTGCTTCTAATTCAAAGCTCACCGTTATGCTAAGCCCCTGGCAGAAAGGTTGGCTGCTGGGATACAGAAAAGACAGGGAAGCATAAATTCCAGAAAGAACAATCTACTTGATAAGATTAGCAGTTGAGGTTTTAATGAGATTTAGCCCTGAGGTCAAACTGAAGGGAGATTACAAATTAGTCTTTTTCTTAGAAGGTCCAGATAAGATAAATATATAAGCATTTTCACAGCAGAAAAATATGGAAAGATTATAGTACAGAAATTTAGTTTGAAATCTAACAAAAATATTTAATGTCATTAGTCTTGACTGTAACAACTGAGGCTTTCAACTCTGTGCTCATAAGTCACAAAAACTTCTCAGACAGCAATTTTTATTAGTATAGTTTGAATTAATACTTGACTCAATCTCACACCCACTATTTAATTACAATAAATCTGGTATTTTCATGCTAAAAAGGACTTGTATATATTATCCTGCTTAAACAGGTCTGTTTTGCTTTGAGGCAGTTANACACAGACTACTTAGTGCGTTCTCTGACAATGTGTTGCTTGGTATTGTAGAAATTCTAAAGTTTCCCTATTTAAAGCTACCTTAGCTTTCAATATTTCTGCTTTTCACATGTCATAGCCTTCACATGCACAGTTCCTTTTCAGTATTAAGAAAGCATCTCAACATTTCTTCTGAACATTTATTTTAGAAAAAAAAGTTGCTTAGAAGAATTCCTTTAAAAGGACTATATTTGATTTTTGAAAAGTGAGCCAGCTTTGGTTGTCTGCACCTCTATGCATGCCCTCTCTTTCATAGAGCAGGACTACTCCAAATAAGTTGCAGATCACACAATAAAAATGAACTACTGTTAACTACAGCATTCAGTGGAGTCTGGAAACAACTGTTTCATATAAAGTAGATGTCTCAGCATCTATATTTAAGTTAGAGTAGCTGGTGAGCATTAAAGCAGTTACACAAATGGATTCAAGATCTTTCCAAAGCATATTTAATACTTAGAACAAAAGTCAGATTGATCACCCATGGAAACAACTATTTGTTTTGTCATGGAACAAGATAATGGTAACAGCTGCATGCAGTATTCACATGGGCATGAGAGTGAACACTGCTATTGTGAAATCATATTTTCATATTGCTTCTAATTCAAAGCTCACCGTTATGCTAAGCCCCTGGCAGAAAGGTTGGCTGCTGGGATACAGAAAAGACAGGGAAGCATAAATTCCAGAAAGAACAATCTACTTGATAAGATTAGCAGTTGAGGTTTTAATGAGATTTAGCCCTGAGGTCAAACTGAAGGGAGACTACAAATTAGTCTTTTTCTTAGAAGGTCCAGATAAGATAAATATATAAGCATTTTCACAGCAGAAAAATATGGAAAGATTATAGTACAGAAATTTAGTTTGAAATCTAACAAAAATATTTAATGTCATTAGTCTTGACTGTAACAACTGAGGCTTTCAACTCTGTGCTCATAAGTCACAAAAACTTCTCAGACAGCAATTTTTATTAGTATAGTTTGAATTAATACTTGACTCAATCTCACACCCACTATTTAATTACAATAAATCTGGTATTTTCATGCTAAAAAGGACTTGTATATATTATCCTGCTTAAACAGGTCTGTTTTGCTTTGAGGCAGTTATCTGAAGGATAACATACTACTTTTGAAAACATAAAAATGCTATTTTCCTACTGTGTTCTTTTGAAACCCTTTAAATTAATAAATTTTAACCCTTATAACTGATTTTTAAGTTATAAAGAATAAAATAGGAGCAAAATTTGATTATTAGATATAACATACAAGGCCTTTTAAAGGGTTGACTGTTGTTACACAAATTGTTTCACTAGTTGTCAAGGTAATTTTCAAATAAGCAGAAATTGGAGAGTCTCACCTCAGAACATTAAATTATAATATCAAAAAAGAATAGCTTAAGTCCTTTCAAAGCTGTGATATCCTTTGTGCTTTAAGGCTATCAATTTTGTAGAACCAGGATGTGATTTGCAGAAAGCCTTGTATAACTCATCTCCCATGGTGGCTTGCTGAAATGAAAACTGTTACTTTATCATCAGCATACAAATGAAATAACTTTCACTGTTTATAAATAAAAGAGAGGTCTTAATAGAAATCATTAGGTTTTAAAGTTTTCATTACTCTAGAGTCTACCAGCTTGAAGAGATTCTTCATTTTTCCCTTCTCCTTAATGACATATCAGACAAATCACTCCTATTATATTTCTTTATTTTTATTTTTATTTTGCTTTAGTAGCCTGGTTGAGGGCATACACAAAAGAATCATATACTTCATACACTCTGTAATGGGTCTCATTTGTAAAACAAATAGGTATTTAGTGATATTAAACTAGTTTTACAACATGTATGCAAAATAAAGGATCATGAAAATCTCCATGCCCTGTTATCAATTCTGCATTAAAGCTTAATAAGTGCCCCCCAAAAAATAATCAGCTTACCCAGCGTGACTATGCAAAACAGATTCTTCTCTGCTCAAAATGAGAAATAATCACAGTACTTCCTGCTTGAAGCACAGTCCTCACTAATGCCAACTGCAGCAACTGTGACTCTCCCTTGAGCAGAGAAAGACAAGCACCTCACCAAATGATTGCCTACAAACTACTCCTCTTTAAATCTTAAATCACTGGCAAAGACAAGAAAGAAACTGCCTATTTCCTAGGAAATACCTGACTAGCTTGACCACTGCACCATGTTTTTCTTACATACCTCCTAACTGATGCAAAAGTCAGTCAGTGGCTTTATAATCAAACATTCCCTAGAGTGCATACAGAACTGACAGGGGTTATATAGAATACCAAGTAAAAGAAAAAACAAACAAAAAAAACCCCATGAATTAAGTACAAGCACTATAACTAAGGAAGACCATACACACAGCCAGCACTTTCATTTTTTGCACTTTGGAATGTCTGGCCTACCTCTTCAGGAGTAAGTTTCCGGCCACTGCCCTTTTTTAAAGGGGAATTTAGACAATTGAAACCAGTGGTAATCTATTAAAGTCTACACAGATACAACCACAGATGAAAACTCGGTAGCCAGCATATCACTTAAACAAGCAGGAGAGGTGATGGCAGTATTTCCTTATCTTCAGCTTGGAAAAGTATTTCAGAGAAATAAAAGACCTTGACAATATGCTTTTCATTTGCTGATAAGAGTCAGTAGTGAAATGCAGAAACCACAATATCTGAGAAAGCATTCATATGCTTGTATTCTGGAACAAATTACTGCTTTTTTTCCCCTGTGAGGACTGTTCATGGTTTCCCTTCCTGTTTCAGCTTCAGCCTCTTGAAGCTGTACCTTCTTGCCCCAAGCTCTTGTTCCACCTATTCTGTTCCTCAGAAATTTTCTACAGTAAGTCCTCACTAAACCTTTCCTCAAACTTCAGTTTTCCTTGTGTTAAGGGAAAACTAGCTTAGTAAAAGCCAATACAATGACCAGTTTTCACCCAAACTGAGTTCAAAGAATGAACCTGAGGTCAGGACTCAAGAGGTAAAGAGAAGAAAGCAGGAACTGAGCATTTATCCTTTTTGGGAATATTTACAGATTAATATTTTCCTTTGTTTTCTTGCTTAAACTGTATTAGTAATAGCTGTGTACTAATACCCATGATCTTTATCACTATCTTTTACGTACCTAGGAACTGTCACATATACTGAATACCAAAAAATCATTCTTAACACTAGAATATTTTACAGTACCTCCTGTCCTATGCTCAGGAAAGTATACATACAGAAATGCACATAATATGCAAACCACTTGTACCAATTAACTCAATGATTAATGATTGTTCAACCAAACCAATATATTTAAGCTATTGTGCATCTTTTTTTCTTCTAAAGAAAGGAAACCACTAACTTCCCCTCCTAAAGAAAGAAATATTTCTATAAATACTCCTTTTAATCATTACTTTTTAAAGATGAACACAGTAGCTACATTGTGAATGAGATATTCAACATTTTTCTTCTATAACAAAGTTCCTCATACCATCATGATAAAAAAGCAAAGTGCCATTGCTTATTAGCATATCATCTGAATAAACAAAGGTAAAGAAGCAACACAGAAACACCTGTTATGTTATTAAGATGCCCTTGGAACTGCTCAAATAAATGAAAAACTTCTCTGCACTTTACGCAGTCTAACTTAAACCTGTATTTCAAACCAGGAGATACTAGTGCTTGCACACGATCAAAAGATCACTCCTTCCTCAAGGAGTACCTTATCATATGTGGAAAGAAAACTGGCGTGCATGAATAGCCAGACAGCACATACTATTTGTGACAAAGAAGCCTGTACTGATAGAACTGGCATTGAAGTTTATCAGCAAATTGCACAAAAAATTACTCTTGCAGCAAGTCACAGAAGATAAACCATAGACAACTAATAACATGAGTTTCAGTGTCAATACCAAAATTGACACACAAATTTAACATGCTATTTCTAATATTTAAATTAATCAGTGTATTTTACAAATTAATTCAGTATATGAGAAAAAGCAGTAACTTTAAAGAGCCTGTTTTACGACTCTCATTATCTTATGTTTGTCCTGTAAGTTGGAACATCCAATTCATTAGTTAAAATACATCAGTACTGATTATTTCAACCACACACTGTGTTGTCACAAAAAGCAAGAAAAACTGCTTAGAATCTAAAAAGTCTTACATCAGGAATAGTGAAGAACACAGTGACCATGAAAAAAAACACAGATCTGCATCTAAAGTTCACTAGCAGCAGATAGATTTCCTTCTACTGATTTAACTCCATGGAGGTGAAGTTACTCGACAAAAAGAGAGAAAATAAGAAATAAATAACACTTGTTCTTTGTGATGTATGCTAGCCCGCTCCCGCTCATACTAATCAAAACTCCAGTACAGCTTGATTACATAGGAACTTCAACTCATGCTTAAGAAGATCTACTGCATTGCTCTTAAAGACAGATCTATCTTAAAATTAAATCATATAGTGTTAGGACTCAAAAAGAAAGTAGAGGTTGGAATACCAAAAACAAGAGGCTCATTCTGCCAAGGACATACATGAAATTGGAAAGAAACATTTTTAATTTTACTGCATAGTTTTCACATTCAGTACAGTTTTTCTAAGCAATCAAACATGATTCTTCGAATTTTTGTGATATACTCAGCAAGTGGTGCTGACAGCTCTGTTTCCAAATTCTGTGTTTGTAAACAAATCTGTATATTTGACTTACATATCAGAGTGACACACCATCTTCATTATACTAGCAGAATCAGCTGTTTGAAACAAATGAATTCATTTCCCAAGAGAACAGCACGAGAATAAGCTATATTTAGAAATCTATGTCTGTGTATGGAATGTCATGGAAACAAAGATAAAAGCATTAGACAAGCTTTTGTCACTGTTTCAGTAGGTAATACTGACAACACATTAAGGCTAAAATCATCAATATGCATAGAAGTGCTAAGTGTCCAAATCCTGTTGAACCTGCTGTATAATAAACACAATTCACTGCTGTTCTTCATATGGCTGATCTGCAACTTCATTACAAGAAGAACTGACTCATCTCGCAGAACTCACTCCCTATGCATATTTGATTTCTATGAGTAGCATTCATTAGTCTCTAGACAGAAACTGAGTAACAGTATGATAAAAATCAACAGAAAAATAGCAAAGGTAGATTTGTCTCACACCAACTTGGGATGCCACCTCCAAAAATCAGACTATCAATTTTCCTACTACAGCATTCATTTTCATCAGACACTAGATTAGCCTTAATACTTTCCTACCACATCCAAATCATTCCCATTTTGGGCTCTTAAGAGTGTCTCTGAATAGTTCCCACACAGGTTTTTCTTATTATTATTATTGTTAGAAAAGTGGTGGGAATATTCTTACTCAGTCTAAACACTGAGACACTCGTCAACAAGAATCATCAAGGGTTTGTATGAGTGAGGCACCAGGTGGCTCTGCCTCACTTTCAGTTGAGTGCAGCTTCATCCTGCTTTAAGTGCTAACACCAGCCTACGCCAGGAAGCGTTAGAACAAAAGTCATTCTTTTGATGTATATAGAGAAACTCAAATAAAAAAAAAAAAAATCTATTTTTTTTTTATACACATACATATCTACCAGTTGAAACAAATATGCAAACCAGACACACATTGGCCATAAGGTTGGAAGTGAAGAGGAAGTTTCCTGAAAAATTTCTCCTATCGTCTGACTAAAAGGAGAATTATGACCATCTAGTTAACACTTGTGTTGGATATAGGGCTGTATTTGCTGTACACAGCAACATGTTAGCAGTGGGGCACTACAGAACTACAGCGTGAGAGGAAGTCAGGGCTCCTCAATACTGAGCAGAACTGTGCCAGCTGACTCCAACAACCCCATTGCCAGGCATGGCTAGGCCCAGCAGACACAGGTGGACACGTTGGGGGAACCTGAGGAAGAAAGGGCAAAACATTGCTCAGCAGCCAGGGAGAATTGAGGGACAAGCTGATTAGAAACAGCAGATAGACCACCACCATCAGAATGGTAGGAGAAACTCTGTGGCAGAAAAGAAACACAAATAGGGAGGCTGGAGGCTCTGGAGGCCCTATAACAAAGAATAAGAAAAGAGAATCATAACACAGTAGAAAATGTAAACAAGACAGCAGAGCATTAAGGTCTTCAGCTACAGCAAGTGAAGTTCTAGCTAGGTACTACAGCAACAGGGACCAAAATAAGAAAAAAAAAAAAACCTGCTTAACTCCAGAAGGCCTGTATAGTCTTCATGCGTGCAGGTACCTCCAAAAGAGATACCCTTATCTCTACTGCCAACCCTTAAATGAGGTCTGGGAAGGGGTGTATTCTGGCTCCCCCCCTTCCAGTAGCTCAGGTGGACAACATGCACCTGAGCTCCCCTGGGTTGGCCCTGCCTTCCTACCAGCTGCTCAGTCACTGGTTGTAGCTGTGACTTAGCATTTACACTATATGAAAGACGGAGGAGTAGCAGAAAGAGCTCTACACTGTTTGCTGCTTTACTGAAGGGATCTTAAGCACTAATAAGACAGGAAAGAATTACCTAAAGATCAGCCCGGGAAAAAAGGAAGAAAAGTGTCTTTTTCCACAATATTTTAAATCTGGAAGGAGTTTTGTTTCCTTCACATCCAAATAAGTTGTTATATTTTTATGTTAATTGGCAATAAATGAAGTTAAATTCCTCAAATCAAGTCTCTTTTGCTTGAGATAATACTGACTGGAGTAGTAGTTGACATACGGCTTGTTGTATCTGGGATGATCTTATCTGGAAAAGACTAAAGTAGACATGCTGCAAGATGGGTGAAAACACAGAAAATACTTACTCATTGTCTATGTTAATCCACATCATAGTTTCAAGAGCAAAATTTAAGGGCCTACTGAAAGTATTTACAGATGTCTGAGAAAGTAGCAAGGACCAGCAGTATGTCATGCATTGATGACTATTTGCCAGTGGATCTCTTATGTGAGAAGGCAGCATTCCTATGGTATTTTGAGGTAAAGTACTGAAGAAGACAATGAAGATATTCAGTACAAGACTTACAATAAGATAATTCAAGAAAATTTGTATTTTTTTAAGATATGTATCTCTGCACATCTCCACCTGGAGCTTTGCAGCATGGCAAGCATTTGGAATTGCATATACAGAGCTGTCATCTCCCTGTACAATCTACTCACTTTTGTTTTATGAGGATCTAGAGCTTCCCAAGACCAGGTGTCAACTAGAATAAATTACATTTTAATAACCCAGGTTGATTCCACAACTGCGCTTTTAGCATTCCAAATAAAATTATCTGTAGGCAGATAATTAATAGGACTATTTCCAAGTATAAAGCTGACTGCCCAGATGAATACAGATGCCAAGAGCTATGCTTATCTTCACTATTTATCTTTAATGCCTGATCTGAGACAAATATGCATATAAAATTTAAAATATGTACCAAAAATAAAATTAAATTAGAAAAAAAAAATAAAGTGGGAGAAATTGAGGAGAAGAAAATAGAGAAATATATAATAAAGACATAAATGATCACTGTTTGTTCTTTTTAAAGAATTAAGCTAAATCCTTTTTGATTTGATTTTAATTATTAAAATAAATACAAGTCTTCAAATAGAGAATGAAAAACAAAACATTTGAGATGCAAGGCAAAATAAGTATTTCCAGGGCAGAATAAAGCAAATAAATGCTGATATTTCTCAAAGCATACATTTAGAATAATGTTATATGACCGGTCTTTAAATGGCACCCATTTACATACTTAATGGTTATTATATGTATACATATCCACCCACATACTCCCATTCATATTCTCCCTCTATTGTATAAATTTTGAATTAGAAAATTTGGAAAATTAGAAAAGTGCAATAGAAAAGTACCTTTACTAGAAATTCCCTTGCAAGACTAATAGATGATTAGGGGCCCAGAGCACCTCTCTTATGAGGAAAGGCTGAGAGACCTGGGCCTTTTTAGAATCATAGAACAGCTTGGGTTCAGAGGGACTGTAAAAGCAATCCAGTTTCAACCCTCCTGCAATGAGCGTGGTTGTCATAATGCCAGATCAGACTGCCCAGGGCCTCATCTAATTTGGCCTTGAACTCCTCCAAAAATGGGTATCCACAACTTCTCTGGGCAGCTTGTACCAGTACCTGACCATCTGAGTAAAGAATTGCTTCCTAACATCTGTCCTAAATCTCCCCTTTTATAGTTTAATGTAGAGAAGACTGAGAGGGGATCTTATCAGCACTTGCAAGGACACTGAAGGACAGGAGCTAAGAGAATGAGGCCAAACTTTTTTCAGTTGTGATCAGCAACAGGAAAACAGGCAATGAGTGCGACCTGGAACACAAGAAGTTTCATCTGAACACAGAAGAACAACTCCACTTTGAGGGTGATTGAAGACTGGAACAAACTGTCCAGAGAGGTTGTGGAGTCTCCTTCTCTAGAGATATCAAAACCCACATGGATGCTTTCTAGTGCAATTTCCTGATGGGAACCTACTTTAGTAGGGGGCTGGGCTAGATGATCTACAGAGGTCCCTTCCAACCCCTATGATTCTGTGATTTTTTGAAATGACCATTAGCTAATGAAAAGTCTTTGATTATTAAGTATAAATTATTAAATCTACTACTAAGTATACTCTACTGCATTAAAGTCATTGAGATTCTTCAACTATGTTAAAGCTAAGCATATGCAAAGTTAATAAAATAGTAGAGACTAAAGATGCTTTTATGCTTACTTTCATCTCTAACATAATAACATTTTATATTTTCTATTTTCCAATATTCTCCCAAAGACATGAGATTAAGGTGAAAATACTGTTCTATATAATTTATCTACAGAGAGGGAATATAATACTAGTTTCATGCCAGAGAGAGAGTGTAGGAAAAAAGACATAAAAAGCCTTACTATAAAAAATATAAAAAAATAAAAATTCCACACTGAAAGAAAGCCTTAAAAAAAAAGATTTAATTATACTGACCTATATTTCAGAAGCCCAGATATTTAAGCAAAGCAAAAGTCTTTAAACCAGGTCTCTCTAGATCTTATTATAGTTAGCTCTCTCTTATAGGTTCCTATTTTGGGCAGAAAGAGGCCAAAGGGCTTTCAATCTCAAGTCTTGTTTTATTGGAACAAATTAAAGTAGTTAATTTCTTAAACAGCAAGCATGGTAGCTAGAGAAGTTAGAAGAAGTTAGATAGAAAATATTTCTTATGGAAACTCCTCTTCCCACTGGATACTATGGCATATCTACTCCTAGTCCTGGAATAGGTCAACTCTGGTTTTTCGGATTGCAGCAAATCTTCTATACTGTCTTCTGATCTCCATCTAGCAGCACTGAGTCATAACCAACCAATGCCTGTCTATCTAATCCCTGCTTTCTATCTATCCCTGCTATTCTGTTGTACCAGAGATAGTAATTGTGAGTCAATGCAGTATTAACTGCTGCTGTTTCATTCCAGTTCACATTAGCTACATGTTTGTAACTCAGCTGAGAGATAGAACAAGACAAAAATTGTATTGCCATGTTCAAAATCTCTACTTTTAACTAGTTTGTGAAGCTACCCAAAAACAAATTTCAACATGGAAAACAATGGCAAAAATGGAATAAGGGCTGAAGTTACATGACATATTAATTGCATAAATGAGAGAATGCAGCTAAAGGCAAAATAACCAGACAGCTGGTGTCCACTGAATCTTCAGTATGATTGTCTGCTTTCAATGTCAACAAAAATGTCTTTCTAGTGTATTTCATCAGATATATTGATGTTGTCTGAAGTGTTTCAGACAGAATTTAGCTCAGGCATGCTTACCACTTACTAGCAACTAATTACTAATGTGGAAAAATTACCACGTTCTCATCTGAAAGTCTAATGTTAAATGCTTGGGGTCACTTTTCAGTATCGTGCTCAGAGCCACACAGGCAATGCTTTGCTTTAAAAGGATTTGTGTGATTAAGCGTTGAATTCATCACTTAAATTCTTCAGTTTCCCTTTACAAGAATGCATGTCACACAATGAAACAGATTTCCACTTACCTGAGTCCTTCAATGTTTGTTAACTAACACTGCCACTTACTATAATTCCACCAAACCAGATAATAACATAGGGAATGGTGAAAGACTAAAGCATACTATGCTACTTATTTTGGACTGAGTATAGGAGTACCTATTCTTGTAGGTTAGATATTTATATTGTTTCCCAGCTATCAGGTTCTTTTTCTTCATATTTAGCAGAGAATTAAAGAACTTGCATTATTTGTACTGAGTTGGATGAAAGCACTATCACTGCCTGAATTATGAATCATTTGAAATGTATCACTCCTTCAAGGCAGGCTAAGTACCTTGCAATTTTACTATCTTCCAATTATGTCACTATCAAATAGGTACATTGATCAAATCATTTTTATAGTCGATTATTTTATCAAGATGTATTATATCTGTCTAAATAAACAAAATTTCTTGGAGTCATGTTTTCTGAACTGATAACATATCTTCCACCACCGGGTCCCATTGCCATTATAACCTATTTGAAGGTATCTTGGTCACAGAATGATTCTTTCTCACACACAACTACTAACAAAACCCTATATGGTTATTTTGTCCTGACTTTACAGCTATGCAATTCCATGGCTCTCATGTAATGAAAATTTTATAAAGTTTTATTTTATCATAAGTACATTTGTAATATTTTTCTGTTACCAACATTTCACAGTATTTTTTTTCCTCCTGGTATTCCTCAGATTTGTTGGCATTAGAAATAAAACATCCAGAGTAGAACAGATGTGTTATTTGTATGCATGGTACAGAAATTGTACTTCAAGAAACATCTGTACTTTCTTATCATCGATGCCCTGCCTAAAACTGAGAGAGGAAGGAGGTGGACATAGATATTTGCTGTTAATAAACAAATAAATAATACTGTATTGTAAGGAGGAGTTAAAATCCCTAGTATGAAACAATGCATGTAGCACACATCCCAAACACATTGATACTAAGTAGCCAGCATAGCATAGTCATTTTCCCTAGTCTTTACAGTAATAAATCCAATAAAGCCAAAGCGGCTGACTTCACAGCCTTATATTTCTTTCAGCTTCCAGCTTGCTAGCTCAGCAGGTAGAAAACCTGTTACACCCATTCTTCAAGTAATTTCTTCAATAAAATTACAGTGCCAGCAATTGTGAGACCACCTGAGGCCAGATCACATTATAGTGTGGCACTTAACTACCTGAAGGGAGGTTGTGGTGAGGTGGGGGTTGGCCTCTTTTCCCATGTAACTAGCTAAAAGGACTAGAGGGAATGTCCTCAAATTGTTCCAGGAGAAATTCAAGTTGGACATTAGGAAACACTTCTTATCTGAGAGAGCAGTCAGACTCTGGAATGGGCTGTGCAGGGAGGTAGTGGAGTCACCCTCACTGGAGATATTCAAGAAACATTTAGATGTACTGTGTGACATGGTTTAGTGGGAATACTGGTGACAGATGGGTGGTTGGACTGGATGATCTTAGAGGTCTTTTCCAACCTTGGTGATTCTATGATTCTATGATTGAACTCTGATATGGCAGTAGGTCATTCCCAACCCTATGTAGGTTAACTTTTAGATAAAATGGATACATTTTCATCAAATAATTTACGTTGAAGGTACATCAAGAGGTCTCCAAACTCCTGCTTGATCAGCTATTGAAATGAGACTTGGTTGCTCAGTGTCTCAGGCAGTCGGAACTTAAAAGCATGAAGGCTGCTCAGGCTGCATAGGAAATCCCTTCAACTGTTCTACTCTTTTCAGTGAAAACAATTTTCCATATAAGCATAACAAAATTTTCTTCTTTCAGTTAATATCCATTACCATTGTTTCCTGTAAAATTTCCCTCACTTCACACCTTTGCTTACAAACATGCAGTGTTGTCATTTCAGACTGAATGAACTCTGCATCTTGCAGTAAGCCTAAAAAAGCTTCTTGTAATATTATTCTAAATTCTAAATGTTACTTGATGTTAGGCTTCATTTATTTATAAACTATGGAGCTTCTATAAACTATAGACCTTCTTATAAAAAATGTTTTAAAAATCAGATTTTTGTTAGCTGTTAGCAGGCACATCCTGATGATATTTAATTTGATAGAACAAATTTACCACATGATTTTCAGAGCTTGGAGAAGCTCAATTTAAAAAAATAAAGTAAAGCAAAAAGAAATCCACAATCCTTTTCACATTTATTACCACAACACTTTGTCAGGGAAACCCTGGTAAGTGGGTAGAACCAGGTGGCATCCAGAGTTTACTTCCAACCCAACCTGGGTTTCTGTGATTTTGTAATAAACCAAAATAACATGACTATTCCTTGAAACAGGTGATAAGACAGAAGATCAGACAAATCTAATAATTAAAAGATATTTCTGTTTGATCATCTGTAACATGACATCTGTGACATGATCATCTTAACATGGCTACAGTCTACTTTTTTATTTACTTGTTAAGAGTGCATCTGTTTAAAACACTTGCTAGAAGGGTCTCTACATCAAATTTCAAATTAGATTACAATAAGGAATAGCAATCCTTCATGCTTTAAAAACGAATGTTGCGAGGTAAAAATGTTGGTTTTCTTTCTGGCTAGGAATCTGGAAGAACAATAACTGCAACATTTAAAATACTTCTATCAAAGAATCTCAAAGCACTGTAGAAACTGTCTTACTTCCAAGAGTTAGTTTGCTGCCAGAATTGCTGATACCCACCAGCTGAAACAGAGGTCTTTATTGGCATGCTGTAGCTGCTCTAGGCATTTAGGTTAAGAGTTATATGTCCTTTCACTAAGCAGAAAGAAAGCAGATCTGTGTAGACTGTTCAAAAATATTAGGCAATCTCTGAAGTTGAACTTAAGAATAGTTTTTAACATATAAAGCTACAAACCAAACACACAAAGAGAATAGTAAACTTCCTGAAGCAAAACAGAATTTTAATGTCTTATCCTACCATAATTTTATTTTCATAATGACAAATTGTCATTATAAGTCTACATATATGTATTTTTTCACACCCTTACAGACCCTGTATCTACAATTTAAACCAGAAGAACAAATTCTTCATTATTTAACTGTGAATTCATGATTGGCTGTAGGACAGAGAGGTTGCCATCAAGTATACAAACTGCATTATAATACAAAGAAATATACTTTTTTTTTTATTATTATCTTTGGCTGACAGTTGTATGAATAAAATTGGTTCCATAATCTGAACAGGAGTACTAGTCCAGTGAGCTTTTCCCTACATTAAGTGTACTTCAACCGTTCATGCTTATGAGGCTCACATTTAACATTCCTGAAACAAACAAACAAAAAAATAATAGACTCACTGGAGGTAAAAGTTTGGGTTAAAATAGTGTTAAGCACATGAACCTTACAGGATTGAACCTCTGCTTATATAAAATTATAAAATTGATTGGAGCTTGTAGCAGTATTTCATTTTAAAACCACAAGCTGTATGAACTCAGGGCTCTGGAGGAGGCAGAGAACAAAACCCACATAGTCACAGGCTCACTGGCCACAACCTACAGTCACTATTACATAGCCAGCCACTTCATACAGTCCTTTGGAGATCCACTGTCTATGGTGCTGTGAGTGTCCCAACTAGTCTCCTATGATTCCGATCTACTTCAGTGTGCTGAACCTAATACTACCTTGTTACATTCAGATCTCGTAGCAGCCACTGAGGGATCCAGTGTAATTCTGTTGATATATAGGGGCTGCTCTGAAAATAAGGCCTCGTATTTTATTATGTTGACCCACAAAGTCAAAAGAAGTGAACGTTGGGGAGGTGGCAGCAGAGGTTGAACTTTCCCACCAGTATTCCATTACATGGTGTTGCCATGGGATAAATAGCTGCAGAGAGGCAGCCTGACAAAATGGTCTCTGACATGGAAGTGTGGATGAATCAAATTGAGAATTGAATTCCTTCATGTGGAAAAAATCGTACCTATTGACATTCATTCACTGATGCTTCCTGAATGTTTACAAACAGTGGATCTGAACACAGTGAGGTGGCTGGTGGTGCATTTTAGTACTCTGGATTCACTTAGTACTTTGTACTTCAGAGATACTCCAAGATTTTTCACAAGATTTAAAGCCATATTGACTAGCTGTAGTTTTCCCAAGAAATAGCCCCAGTCCCCACTAATATTTCTAAATACAATGCCATTTTAATTTGTAATAACATGCAGTGATTTTTTTCACTTGACTAAAGGTTCTGGGAAGATTTTATTCTATTCAAGTTCCTATTTTGAATTTGTTATCAAATGCAAAGATTTTCCACTGAGATAGCTTGTACAATCTAGTTGCTAGGCAACCAAAAATCATTCTTCCTATCATAGTACAGCAAACATATACATTTACCAGCCTGAACCTTGCAGAAGTTTTAGTGGTTTAATTAGGTCTCTAATGTTTATAATCCCATGTCACTCATAGCTCAGCATACTCAAAATATAGCTCTCACTCTTTTCAGCACTGAAATCTTTGTACCTAGATGTATCCAAAGCAATAACTATGAATATAGTTTTAAAGGCACGAGATTTAACATATTCAGTGAGTCACAAGTTATATATAGCATTTTCAAAATGAGAGAAAGAGTGGGTCAGTAAAGCAGATGACTGCATTCCACTTAAAATTAGGGTAGTTAGGGAGCAAAATAAGAACTAGCAAGTTATAAAAAATATTCTCTTGTAAATAAGAAGAAATGTACAGAAAAAGTAAGGCAGTACTGACAATTCAATAACAAAATCTATGCTTTCTAAATAATACTGCTGTTTCAAAAGGTTTGTAAGTTTTTACTTTCCCACTTCATTTTTTTCAGCTGAAGAATTATAGATTTATTTGCTGATTCTGAACACACAGGTTATAATAACTGCTATGATGGTCTCAACTTCAAAATGTCTCCAGAAAATAAATTTTGGTTAACATTTATTTCCCTAACTACTGAGCAGATGCAATTCATTAAGTATTATTTAAAAAAAATTAAAAAAAAAAGTGTAGTGGTTATGTTTCCCATAAATTAGTGGATTTCAGAGGCAAGAGGAAACTGAGGGTCATTACAGTGGGAAGAGGGACAATGATGTCACAGTTGATTCAGATGTCAAATGGTTCGTCACAAAAGCTTTGTTACTTATGCAGAATAAAATAATTAGACTTGCTACGTGGGCAATAGGTAGAAGAGTGGCCAGCAGGGAGAGGGGTGGGATTGTTTGCCTTTACTATGCCCTTGGAGGTCCCATCTGGAGTATTGTGTCCAAACCTGGAGCTGCCAGTACAAGCAGGATGCAGAGCTGTTGCAGCAGGTCCAGAGGAGGGCCACAGAGATGGCTGGAGAACCTCTCCTGTGAAGAAAGGTTGAGGGAGATGAACTTGTTTAGCTTGGAGAAGAGAAGGCTCCAAGGAGACCATGTTGTGGCCTTTCAGTACTTGAAGGGAGCTTACAAGCAGGAGTTGGACTGACTTTTTACATGTTCTTACAGTGATAGGTCAGCAGGGACTAGTTTTAAACTAAAGAAGGGGAGATTAAAGTTAGAAATTACAAATAAATTCTTTACTGAGGGCGGTGAAGCACTGGGACAGTCTGTCCAGGGAGGTAGTGGATTCCCCACCCCTAGTTGCATCCAAGGCCAGTTTTGATGCAATCCTGGGCAGCCTGATGTAGCAGCAAGGGGAGTGGAACTAAGCCATTAGATTGCAACAGTGTACCTGCAGCTCCTTAACTGAAAGGAAGGATACACACAGTGCCAGTGAGGGTAGCATGAGAGGAACAAGTTGAAGTGGAAGAAGCACCCTCTCCAGAGCAGTAGAAACCTGAAAGGGTCGGTGAAAAGAAGGAGAAGGCAAGGGCAGATGTACCTTACTGCCTGCTAAAGACATCACTGTCATTCCTTGTTCATTTAATGTCTGCAGGCAATTAAAATGCCATATGTAATTTGCTGAAATGAACAGTTTCTAGCCCTTGTTCCCACTCAGCCTATGTTGGAACAGCTGGAACATAGCTGCAACAGTCTGAATTCAGGATTTGTGATAAACCAGAAGCTTTAAAAAAATGCAGTATGAAAAGAGTGGCCGGGACGTTTCATAAAGTAGCATTATCAAAACAGGCTGTCTACATTTTTTTCTTGGATGCTTTTCTCCACGCTTTTTCCAGACATTCTACAGAATTAACTCAAATAGCTCAAAAGATGCAAGTTTTTTAAATGTGACCAGTCGCTAGTGTCTTTTTTTTTTTTTTAAAAGATGGTTCTCTGACCAGTTTTTTTTTGTTTGTTTGTTTGTTTTTTGTTTTACCCTAAAATTTACAATTCAAAGGGCAAAAAAAAATAGAAGCAATGACTTCATCACACAATGTGCTACGCAAAATTAAGGGAACAGTTTTGCATGATGGCTCCTGGAGCATATTGAGCCATCTACAACTGCAGAAAAACTAGTCAACGAAAGTAAAGGAAATGTCCAGAGGATCATAATTCCCTGCTTTAGGGCTGTGTATAAGTCACAATTAAGTAGTATCATTGAATGCAGGAAAATTATTTGCTATAAATAATATCTCTGACAAATAACCTTTCATCTCTTCACAGATTGTCCACTCAAATTAGCTGTAATTGTAATAATATAAATAGTGGCCTTAATATTTAAAGTAAACTTTTTTCTATGCAGAATTTTTCTTTGTAATTCAATCTCCCAGGTTTCATTAAAACTAAAAAATAAAAAATGGCAGTATTCAGTTAAACATACCTCTTATTTCAGCTAAGAAAGGCTTCTTATAGTATGCTTGTGAGATCTTATGTTTGTAAACAGGATACTGAGGTAAAGGAAGCAAAATTATGTGGTGCATAGCTAGGATTAGGAAATAGTTAATACATTTTGTAAACTCAGCTATAAAGAAATTATCCAGAAATTTTAACCCAGACAAAAGTTAAATAAGTTTTTAAGACTAGGCTGTGCCTTGAAGATACTGTTCTAAGTAGGATCAAAAATATACCTTTATCTTAGTTTTATTAAACAAAATATAAAATATCAGAATTAAATGTCTTGATAATGAACAGAAGTCAAGCCACACATATTCCTGAAATAACTACCATAGGACAGATTTTGGCAGCAAGGACATTTCTTGCATTTTAAAACTTATCTGAAGCTGTTTTAAAAATAGCTGGTCTGTCAACTTGAGTCAATCATTACTCTTTTTAATCCTCTAATACTCTGTAGCATTTCTCTCCAAGGAATGTTTCCGGTGTGCTGTCATGTCGTATTAGGGAGGTTGATATAGAGGCTGTATATATTGGTGAAACTCATTAAACTCGATCTTTATCCCAAGAGAAAATCCAACAAACGCAAAACTGGACTCAACATCTAACAAACTTTGGTTTCAAAGCAAAATTTTAACCTAAGAATAACAACTCAGTAAACAAAATCATGTGATTTTGTTTCTATTGTTTGTTTTTTATGTCAACGAAATGTAACACTGTTGTAATATTTAATTGAAATGTATTTCTAAACTCCTCTAAACATTATGGTGGATTAAACTGTATTGATTGCTTTTCCAAAACCCTTCTAGAAGCATGGGCTTCTCAAAGTTTTTCTTATCTACTCCTCAGTTTGCCTAGCATAAATTGATCACAAATTTTGATAAAATTCAAAAATTGTTGAATGTTTTCATTTATTTCTTTTCAGAGTGCTCACCAGAGGACTGAAATACCTTTGGAATTTAGTAGCAAAAGATTTAATTTTTTTCTCTGATCAGAGTTTGTCCCCTAATCCTTCACAATGATTTGGAAGAAAGAAATATAACCCTTTCTGCCACATAACTGACTATCACTTTTGACTGATTAAGGCCTAAATTAGGACTCTAACCTGAATAAAAGTATTATGAACTGTGTCTGATATCCTTCATACAGTGATTTTTTCAAATAAGAACAGGATACATACACATTTAAGATAAACATCCTAGCTCTGGAAGATACATTAAAAATATAGTAGATATAAAATAAGAGAAATGAACTAGCAAGTAGTTGAGCTTGACAGGTCATTCTTCAATTACAAAGAAAATTTGTTGTTGATTTTTTGAGTATCCCATCATAACTACTTTAAGTTTGCTTTTACAAACAAAACCAGCCAACCAACCAACCAAACAATAAGCCCTAAAGCCAAATACTGCAAAAAAGATCGAAGACTTAGCTTTAGAAAAAACTTAATCCATTGAAAAATGTACTTCATTTGGTTAGTACAGGATATGCCATTCTATTGTACTGAATGCCAGGAGGTTATTACAGCATACAAGGCAGAAGCTATAGCAGTTTGTAATGTAGACATCCAAAGACCTCAGCAGCATGTTTTTGCAAAAGCCAGAACTTTACTTTTATTCAAGATTACAGATTTTCTGATTCTTCTTTCTTAAGAAGTGTGTGGTTAAGAAGAATAGTGTGTGGCGCAGGAACAGGAAGAAGTGCTTCCAGCTTTTTCACTCATTTTGAAAGATCTCTGGACAGAAAGCACAACTTTGCAGTGAGTTGAGATGCACTAATTACACTCTACACTTAGTGGAGACATCTTCCTTGCTCAGGGAGGTTAAAAGTGGTATTCTTCTTTACTGTTTACTACAACTCTTTTGTGAACAGAAAGGGAGAAAGGAGAGGAAAGTTGAAGATAGGGCAGAGGATATATAGTTACAGCTCATAAAGATTAATTTCTCATATTTCAGATGTGACTGAATCAAGACTGGTGATTCAGGATGTAAAAAGGCATGTAAATCATCATTCTTACACCAAAATTTTGTAAGCGCTCAATATTACCTACTGAATCTTTTATTTACAGTGTCTTTCACAGAAGATAGAAACAAAGGGATATGGATTTATAATTAAATGAGAACGCTGAAGGCTTTCATATGTTAAAAAAATGACATTGAAGATCATTTTGTAGTTGCTCTTTACTTGCATTAGTAGTCCTTCTATATGAGTTAATACGAAATTTTTAACCCTTTTTTCTAAGACAGCAATTTTAGCTGTAAAATAATTATCAGATACATCTAATGATTAGCAGTAAGAGACTGGACCACACAAACATTGTTTTAAAGAGTTTAATTTTCTGAATTTGAACAACTCATCATGTTACCACTGTCCATATTGATGCTCTATTCTGGAATCGCTACTCAACAACTCATTCTTTAAAAGAAAGAAAAAAATGCTGCTAGAATCAAGAAAATAAGAAATTTGGGCATGAGGTTTAAAATACTAGGAAAGACCAAATGAGTTACTCTGACTAAGCTAAATCTGGTACCAAAAACTTTCAACTTTTAGATGTGATTTTCATATAAGACATTAGTGTTTAGAATTTCTCTACTCACTTTACTCATGTTTTTGAAATACTAGGGCATTTGTGTGCATACATCTTCATTATAATCATCTCTAAGCAAACCAAACCAGAAATAATAACCATTTCATCTTCACAAGTCATTTGAAGTTGCATAAGGCAGTATAAAACACTGATTCATTCTAACAGTGGCCACTGTAGACATACTCCTGCTTTGCAAAGGAATTCATGCAAATAAGCCAGAAAGCAAAACAAGGATGCCCGAACAGTAGAAAAGTGCTGGTGCTATCATAGATTTCACACTACAGCTGTTAACTCTTTTGAGTTGAATCCTCAGACCAACACATGGAAGAGCTTTGTCTAATATATATTCTGTAGCTGCTAATAGCGAGGCACTGCATAAAAGCTTCTGTCTGGCAATTTGAACTAGTTTATATGCCTCTGTCCATCCATCCTTCTTGGATTACAGCTCTCTTGTAAGACAAAATGTTTTCAATGAACATACTGCTCCCACCAATAAAGATGCACATCATCTTGTCTTCTGTGATTAGTTTTTTGAAAATATGACTGGTTAAAGTTATCTAGATTCCACTTGCTTCAACAAACCATTATTTCACATTTGTTTCAAAATGATTTGTATGCTACTAAGCATCAGCAAAATAATTGGTGCATGCCCTTTCCTGCAGGTCAGAGTTACCTTTGACTTTTCTTTGAAAGGTCTTAAAGTTATCATGCAGAACAAAATGAGAAAGCTCTATTCTGCAAGTACAAATGACCTCTATGTTGCAGTATTTACATTCCTATGTGAAATTTGATAAAACTTTTTATTTTTTACAGTCTAATTGGTTTATACCTTTGTTTCTTGACAAAAGTAGAAATTCTGCATTTATATTTTAGACGTTGCCCACCGACATAAAAAATTCCCAGTAAAAATACACATTACAATCTGGTGAAGCACTAAGGCAAAACAAATTCTAAAATAGAAAAACCTTCAAAAATTATTGATACATCCTCAAAAGGAGATTTTATCTATTCTAAAGAAGAAAGTAAGAGTAGATACTTAGACCTAAATATTTTAATTCTGATTTGACAATGTTTGAAATTGGATTTCAATTTCCTTTAAAAATGTCACCTGTTATACAAATCTATCTGACTACTGTAGTATATATACAGAAAATATTTTAGAATAGTGGCCAAGCAGACTGTATTCTTAGATCTTAGTTCTTTGATCTTTCTACATACATGTAATTTTTTCCCCAAGCTGTTTGGCCATTTCATAAGATCCAAGTAATTGTGACGAACTGACGAACAGAGAGAACTGCTAATATCTTCTAGGTATTCCAGTTTGTCAGATCAATAATTTTAATTCTTAATTTTAAAAATTAGGTTGCCACCAGTCCCCAGCACATAGCCCAGTGTTCTAATGTGAGGAATGGCTTTGTAGTGCCTATCAATTTAAATTTTCCAAGTATGCCAGGCCTCAGCAGGCACCAAAATCAACTAGTAACATCAAGAGACTAGAGAGTCCACAGTAAGTGTGTAAAAAGACTTTACTTATTTACCACTGCCATAAGAAGGGCAGAAGGCTTTCTTTAAATAGGCTTGCTGTAGTAGCAGCATTAGAAAGTGAAGAATAATTAAGATAGAATCCACGCTGGCACAAAAATAAGCTGGCAATTAAAATATATAGTTTGTTATAGATCTTTTGTAAACATCTGGAAAGCAAAGCAGAAAAGATCATAGTCACAATTACAAAATTATGGAGGAGAGAAAAATGGACTGATAACCTGAACAGTACATTACAAGTGTTTATTTTTACATTCTTGCTTGCTAAAACAGGCACATGCCTATGATTTCCTCAGATGAGTTAATCTGTCAATTTTATTTTGTATTATTTTAATACTGAGAGACAGTAAGCTTAATCATTCCATATTTCATTTTAAAACGATAGTCAAAATGTAGACTCAAATAAAAAACATAGAAAGAGTAGGTGCTAGAGTAGAGGGAACAGCAGGTGGCTCTGAAGTGGGTGATTTTTTATTTCCATGTATAATGTGAAAGACCTAACAGATTTAAATTATTTAACATAACCAGAGCTAGAAATAGCAAATAAGTTTGGAGAAAATATTGAACATGACAAGGAAAACATTGTATTTTCTTCTCAACAGGAATACTTCTGTATTTCATGGGATGGAACTCCTGAGAGCTGTAAAGAGCACTGTGAGGTACAGTTGTGCAGGAGGAATCAAGTCCCCAGAGATTAGAGGCAGGATAACCTACAGAATAGATCTGGAAAATTAGTAATATGTAAAGCTTCAAGAGAGCCCGAGTTTGCTCACTCTATTATAATTAAAACAAAATAGATTGTATATTTGAACTCTCAGCAATGTGGAAAAATATATTTTTTTCTCCCTTTACCCAGCATATCCTATTCTTAAACAAAAAGGACTACAGTAATAAAATTCCAGAGACCCCTAGTTTCTCCCTGTGTGGCAATAAGGATAAGCCTTACAAATTAGTTTATTTTGAGCTCTCTTGTTACTGTAGAAAAGATAACAACAAGAGGATCTTCTCTGAGGATGACTCGAGTAAAATGCATGCTTACCCTTCAGCACTTTGTGCCTAAATTTGTCCTAAGTAAGCACACCACTCTCAAAAAACATTTTTCATTTTCTGTTTAGATATTAAACAAAGGATGACATATCTGCTTGCTGAGAGATGTGGTAATGGGGGATCAAAAAGAAAGAATTTGATTACGTAAGAATAATGATTGAACACTGTGTTTTCATTATGTAAATACTGAATAGCAGCAACAGTCCACCTACATTTCATGTCTAGAAGAAAACGCCTATCTAACTCATTTAAAACACCATAGTTTCACACAAAATTATGGACCATGAAACAAAATTACCGACAGCTAGCAGTTATTGACCACATAGTTGAAAATTTTAAGAGCTGAGCACATAATGACTGATAACAGAAGAAAAATGAGAATCCCGAAATGAGAAATCTCCCCTTTTCCAAGGCCTCATCCCCCAAAAGCAAGAAGTTAATTTCAAATACCTTGAAAGCTTAAAATGCTCAGACCAACAGTATTTGTAACCATTCCCAGATTTTGCCACTGTTTATATCTGTCATAGGAGTTTGCCCTGCTCAATATCTTAACAGCAAAAAACAGACCTTGTAGATGGCTTCCAGATCATGCCTAATGCTTATTGTTGGGGAGAGAGGAAAAAAAGCATACAACAGAATCAGTGGTACTTTTGTAGGTTCTGTTGAATATCTCTAGGAAAAGTTTATACATGCACTATAAACTCCTTCACAGTAGAAAATACTACTGAGGATGAAGAGATTACTGTTTTGAGAACTTCCATAAAAGCCTGAGTGTTCAAGTTGGCATCTTCTCCTTATTCCCCGAGACTGAGTCTCAATTGCTATGGTCCTTTCCTCTGCCTACAGAGATTATTTATAGTCTGATATTTGTAAGCAAATTACAGAAGCAACTGAACAAGATAATACAGTAAAAATTACTTGGTAACATTAATAACCAAAGCTGCTGGCAGCACCACCTGTCGTAACAACTTAGTGTCCTGAATCTTCTAAGCTCAGCAGCAACCACAGTATTTTGTCCTTTAACAACACTCTGTTTCAAGTGGCGTTATGAAGAATCCATTAATCCATGCATGCTGCAGGGTATTAATGCTGCATATATTGTGCCATTGTGGCAATTGAATCACTTCAGGTAATTCACTCTGAGTTGTGCTAGAAGTTTAATAAAATCAGGATGAGAAGAAGACCTATCCCAATTCCTGATCCTTTCAAAGTTTTAATTTCCCAAACAAACCAAAACACTTCTGCACCATCATTTACCACTTGTTTTAACACAGACCATTCTAAAATGGAATCCTACTGTGATAGAACTATGGGGTCTAACGAGTAGAGTAACTTGCATTTAGAATGTGACACATGTAAGCAGAAAGAAATAATGAAAACTGGGCAATAGCCTTCTTGTCTCAGAGGAGGAATACAGCAGCACAATAAGCCCAATCTGTCCCTCCTACTACACCACTGGAATGTTAGCCTGTGGCCTGAAGGATTTGTCAGCTGGCTACTCACTACTTCCCTCAGTAGTGGTTTACAGACTGATAAACCAGTTGCTTTTCTAATATTCACCTACCCTTGGTCTATGGAACAGGAGGAGTTTCAGTAACTGACAGTTTTATACAACTGCTTCAAGAATTTCTGATGTTTTCTAGTAGCTGGATGCTATATGTATTATCTATAATTTTATTAGTGTGTTTTAGAAATCTATTTCACTTCACAGATTTACAACCTGTTCTTAGCAACTCCAGTAAGCATATGTTCAAAAAGTACAAAACTGGTGTTTAATGCATTGAACTGCACTAAAACAGCATGGATTTATATATAAAAAAATAATAACTCAATTGCTGTAAGTTTCTAGAATTAGTCACTGATTCCTACTCTGAGAACCATTGGCTTACGCTGTACAGTATTTTGAATTGTCTGTTTAGATGAACTAGCAGAAGAAATATTGAAAACAGCAGGATACTGTGTGTCATTGGAGAGCACGATCTAAAGATATATAACCTTTTATTTAGAAAATGGATCTGTATTTGCTGACCACAGATCCTATATTCGGATTTCTTATGTCCCTGTGCAGATCTATATGGAAAGTACAGTTAGGTTAGCACAATTGTTTGTAAAGTCTGTAAGGAAAGGTTTGTAAGGAAATAATCTAATTTTTATATTCTCACCTGAACTGTTCTTACTATGTTCTAGATTGGAATATCAGAAAGTAAAACAAAACCATTTGTACAAAGAATGAAAATGATGCAAACAAAAATGCAGAATGGGTTACAGACCACAGCATAATGCCCTCCATATGCAGAAGTTTTTGCGAGAGCAAGGAATTTTTTCTTTTAAGCAATTCAGTTCTTTTAATGGAAACAGTAAAAATGAAAGCAGGAAGCTGAGTTCTTCCCACTAAGCTGTGATAATCCTTTGTAATATATAGAAAAATTCATTTGGTCCATACTTGCATTCAACTCAGGAATCTGTTAATTTGTTCCTGCAGTGGTTTTCCTAATACATATCAGATGAAGTTAAGGACAGGAATTGATTTTTCAGGCATATTGCTAGTCTCCCTGCTGGTTTAGGAGTTTATGCAGCAACTGCAGTCTAATTCCAAAGTGAAGGATTTGCACAGAGTTTAGCTTTGGAAGTCCCACACAGAATTCTTGTCAGCAATTGTCCACAAGCTTATGATTTTCTGCTAAGAAGTGTGTAATTTAAAGAACTACATGCTATCTCTGACAGGTAACACTGTGGTGAGTATAATTTTAATCTTATCTTTTGCTTCATCTTCAACGTATAATAAAGCAGATCAAAGATAGAACATTCACATTAAAATTCAAAAGCAAACGTTAGTTTTATGTCCTCTCATCTCATTTCTGGTAAGCAATACAAAAGCCAGAAAATGGAAGTCTCATAATATAAATTGCAACATAAAGGAAAATAAAAGTTAAAAAAAAAAACAAAAACAAACCACTTAATAGTTTTTACAGATGCAGTTTCAGAAAGAAAATGAAAACTACTAAGTTTGATAATAGCTTCACAGCTGCAGTGTGCACATCTTTTTTGACAGTGTTTATTTGTCCATATTTAAAAATGGAATTTAAATATTCCAAATAGACTTTATCCTCTTCATTTGAAGGGCAGGAAAGGAAGTAAAGCTTGACAATGTTCATTCTTAGTTCACTCCCACACTTCATCAAAGATCTTAGGCATCAATCATCTCTGGACTACTCTGTACCTGCTCTAGACACTGATAATCCAATGTGTAATCACATCCTGCATCCACAACAATCATAAGTTTAACTGAAAATTATTTTTTCTTCTCTAACTCCATTATAAAGCATGCAAATAGAACGCAGTTCCTACACATGCTGCTTTCTTAGAGACTGCACTACTATAAACTCTTTTGATTTTAGCAGGGTTAACCTCCTGTATGCAAGCCAGCTAGGATTGCATAAAATAAAAATGAGACTCTAGAGTGACAGACCTACATAAAAATTATTCATTTCTTATTCTAGTATTGTTTTACCAGCAATTTAGAGTGTTTTGCTTTAATTTTTCAAACACAGCAATTTACCTTTTCCCCCAGAAGTTATCTACCTCTGAGATTTTAAGAACATACACAGGAAAAACTGTGGAAAAAATGAAGATAAACTAAGATCAGAAAAGTGGTATGTTACTGTATAGTCAACTGCAAGTACAGTCAAGATATATACAGAAAAGCCAGATTCCCGTATTTCTCAAGATGAAAAAGAATTTTTTAGTAAAAAAAGGCAAAGGTGAACTTCTCTAAATTCAGGAAAACAACCATCCATCCTTTACCAGAGATATTAAAGAAGGTAAGGCTTGCAGGGAACACTGAAGTTATTCTAGATGAAGTAATACCACTAGTAAGAACAATATGAACAAAATTGGAGACACACTAGAGCTCTTCAAATATGAAAAGGATTTCAACTTATGGTGAGATTTGGAATAATTGGTTAACAATTACAGCATTCATATGATACTCCTGAGAACTTGTCTGCTTCTCTAATAGTATCAGTTGTTTAAATAAAGATGTTGCCTCTTCCATAAGCTTCACCATGTCCCGAGACCACAATGGTTAAAACGATACTAATCAATTATTACAGATGTGTTTTTCCTTACAGGAATTTGTCACTGTTGGAGAAGCTGTGAAGAGCCTAGTTTCCTTTCTAGGAAAGAACTTGGCTTTGTTCATGGTTTCCAAGCACCATAAATCGAAAGATGTATCTGAATGAGAAAGAACCACTCTCTCATTTTGAGAGGTCCAAGTACCCAAAGAAATCTTGGGAAACCGTTTGCAGGCAGGATTTGGTTTAATCAATGCCTCCTGTCTTACTGAAAATTCATTCTTACAATGTGATGAAATTGATACTTTTCTTTTTTAGTTCAGCCCCTGGTTTCCTGAGGACCTTTCCTTTAAATAAGACCCTCTACCATCTTCTTTGCTACCTTGTTTGAAATGATAAGCTAAAATTACCAGACCTGGCAGGACCTTAAAGGCTGCAGACTGTTATGCTCTCTATTGTCAACCTCCACTCCTTGCTCTGTACCAAAAATCTGATACAGTCAGGATTTTACTAGCTGCACATTACTTTAAATCTTTTTTTCCTTTTTCTGTAATTAATTTGGTCAATAATTAATATCTGAATTTCAATTAATATTATAAATGAAGAAAGATATAACTACTTCTCTGCATATCTGATTTCATAATTGTCAGCATTTTTAATTCCCTATAATTAATTTACTTTCTCCATTATCAGTTTATGAGCTTCACACTTCATTAATATTTTTTTACATTTTTTTTCTACTGCTTCTCTGCATCAGTTTCATTGTTTAATCAGTTTTAGATAATATTAAGTCCAATATTATCATTTCCTAGAGAAGTTGCTGTAACCACAGCCAGCTACTAACTTTTTTTCATTCCTGCCATTAACCTAATTTAATTACATTCTCATCCTTGGAAGTCTGTAGTTCTTCAAAACTGTAGGCTTTCAGATTGTTCCAGTATTCATTAACATTTTCTACTGAAATAATCATATCACACCCAAAACTTTGCTTCTACCAGTTTCTCTCCAGATGTGGAAACATGGTAGCCTTCAGCCCACTGTTACTAAAATGGATTTCTGTATTTCTGCATAGGCCTCATTTCATAGAATTATAGAATCACACAGATTGGAGAAGACCTCAAAGATCATTGAGTCCAACCAGAACCTAACCATACTACCCTAACAACCCTCCACTAAATCATGTCCCTGAGCACCACATCCAAACTGTTTTTAAAGGCATCCTTGATGGTGACTCAACCGCCTCCCTGGGGAGAGTATTCCAGCGCTTAACAACCCTTTCTGTAAAGAAGTGTTTCCTGACATCCAACCTGAACTTACCCTGGAGCAACTTAAGGCCATTTCCCCTTGTCATGTCACCTGTCACCAGTGAGAAGAGACCAACCCCACTCTAAGTGACCAATTCCTCATACAAGCACTAGTGTGAAGTTTTCGTTTGTTTTAAATGAGCTTCTGTCAGTCTACCTGGGATTTTGACTTTTTTTTTTTTTTTAACGCAAAACAAAATTCTATCCTTAATGATAAAAACACAACAAAAATGCAACTAAACCAGAGAAATCAAGTCTTGAGTAGATTATTGTGCTAAAAAAATAGTGCTCATCCATCAGCCCATCGTGGTTTCAGATTCTAAATTTGCTAAACTAGAAGTACTTCAGGCATAGCCTGTGGGTGTTCAACTATTTGGCTTGCCTGGGCTGCTTTGACTGAAGAACTGTCTTGGGTCGCATATAAAATACACATATAGTTTAAATTAACTTAATAAGCAGCCAAACTTTGTATTCTTTTTTTTTTTCTTTTTTTATTTTTTTTAATATAATTTGTTTTAAAATATTCTTAAAAAGAGAGTAAGAAAAACAGAGAGCATCCAGTTCCTCGGGCAGCATGCACATACCTGGTTCTGGTGGGGCAGCATCCAGGCAGGAGCCCTCCCCTCACCCTGCAGCACTGAAGAATTCATTTCTATTTCCTTTTCCTAATGATGTATTTCCTCAGTTATAAGGCCGTGTTTACACACCTAAGATCTTAGAGATGAAACATTTGCTCCAGGCCCCGCTTACGCTCCTGCTATGTGTTTCTGCTGCATGGACAGCCCCTGAGCACTGGCATCTCTGCTTCCAGTGCCCTTGCACTGATTTAGTTCTGAAATAGGTGGCAGGGAATGGTCCCACTGTGACATGTGGGGCTGGGAGCAGAGCAAAGGCTGCCAGGTCTGGCTGCGTCAGTGTGACCTGGTGAGGTGTGGAGAGGGCAGAGGAAGGAGCTGCACGAGGCTGTTGAGGGGCCCTGAGCTGCAAACTCATCTTCATCCTGCTTCTCCCTCAGGGATAGCAGAGGAGTGCACAGAGGAGAAAGCCCAGCACTGCTGGAGCAGAAGCTCTGCAAGTACTCACTGCCAGTGGGCACCATGCCCGCAAGGATGCAGGAGGCCCCAGAATCAAGGGAGTTGGGTGAGAACAAAGTATCCCTGTGTGTAGCCTTTGCCCACTGGCCGAGGGGTGGTGAGGGTGTGCCTGTGGCTGAGAGGAGAGGCAGGGACAGGCAGGGGCTCCCCAGTGGGAAGGGCTCCTCTGTTTCTTGGCCAGGATTGGGCTGTGGCTGCCTGCTGGGACCACAGGTACTGCGATGCCGACTTCCCCTTCACAGCTGCTAGTTAGGCCCCTCAGCCAGCAGGGCAGGCACAGAGCAGGCCCCTGGGGACAGCCCTTAGGGACACCTGGCCATGCCAGCTGCTCACTGCAATTCCTCTCTCCTCTCCAGCATGCATGCTGTGTGGGCAGAAAGATGCTGACCCAAACATGTGGACTTTGGGATCTGCGTCCATGCACTCTGCCCAGAGGTGTGGGGCAGGCCCACAGCTGGCCACTGATAGGACTGTTGTGCTCTTTCCAGCACTGTTTCATTTGTGGCAAGAGGGGAGCTTCCATCACCTGCACAGAAATAGGCTGTGAATGCAGTTTCCATCTCCCCTGCACCCTGTAGGGTGAACATGTCATTAAGTTCATTTCTATTTCCTTTTCCTAATGATGTATTTCCTCAGTTATAAGGCCGTGTTTACACACCTAAGATCTTAGAGATGAAACATTTGCTCCTTAGCAAAATAAAATCACTTCACAATGACATCACTAAAAATCCTTAGCAGCAAAATTTGTCTCTGTCCATCAATAAAGCTGCAGGAATTAACATGAAACAAGAATAAATTTGTTTCTCTAACACTGTGTCATCTTGTGACTTAAAACAGCTTTCAAGACTTCAGAGCTGAGAAAAATCACAGTATTGTAATTCATTCACTAATTCTTCCACAAGTGTATTGGGTGACAAGTAAAATCCAGGTGGAACATGTCTAGTTTAGCTTTTACCATTTTGATACTATTTATATGACAGTAAATGCTCTGTAGGTGATTATTTAACTATAGGAGAAATTTGTGGCTGTCACGTAACCTGAAAGATGTTCAATAATGACATTAAGAATGCAACTACTCATTCACTGTGAAGCAGCAAAAAATGCAGATCTTGAACACCATTCTTATTTACACACTACATGATTTAGTGGCTTTTCCAGAATGTTTTTTTACACAACTGAGGTTGCAACAAGGCATCTGCTCTAGCCAAATTAGCAGCTACATAGCTAAAATATTTCTGAGTCTGCCTTTGGCATCAGAAGGGTCGTACTACTTCCTTTTATGGGAAGGTAGCACTCTGCTTTAAGTGAAGTTGACTGTACAGATCTGTATCCACCCACGAACACACTTCCACTAAGTAACTGTTATTTTATGTTCATGGTTATAAATAATATCAATATACATATATCTCAGTGTCTTAGGTTCAGCTGGGACAGAGTTTCTTCTTCATAGTGTCTGGTATGACGCAATGTTTTGGTTTCAGGAGAAGAACAATGTTGAAAACACACCAGCATTTCTAGTTGTTGCTGAGTAGCTCTGTACAGAGAGGATGTTTTAGTTCTCCCAGTATCTTGTTAGCAAGGGAGTTGGTGTGTACAAGGACGTGAGAGGGAAAGCTGACCCAAACTAGACAAAGGGATATCCTGTACCATATGATATCAGTCAGAAGGAGATGAGAAATTTTTTGTGCATCACTTGTATATATATTGATTGTCATAATTATTAGTTTTCCCCCTTCTTCCTTTTCTCTATTTTAGTAAATAGTTTTTATCTCAACCCATGCATTCTAGTTGGTTGAGGTGAGTGCATGAAAGCCAGTGTGGGACTGAGCTACCTGCCAGGTTAAACCGCAACAGTCAGCATAATTCCCCTCCAAAAAAGCTATCTGAAATGATTGAACGTTTTAAGATTTTTCAGAAGAGATCTCTATCAATTTGAAGTTAGCTCAGTTTCTCAGAGTATCACTGGCACTGAAAATAACACCACCATGTTGTCTTTCACTGAGTTAATATAGCCACAGGGATAATTGTTAGTACAGCATTCCTGCAGTGAACATAATAGACACCTTAAAAAGTACGTTCTTCACTGTGTGAACTTGAAGCACTTACCAAAGAGCAAGTAGTATATATTTCATGTTTTCCCAATTAAAATATTGATAAATCTTATTTAGCCTTCAAAAATCCATATTTTATTCACTATTGTTATTTGTGACTTACTGTGTTTCAAACTGACTAGCTTATTCCACTGCTTGTTGAGAAGTAATAAACTGTTTGGAAATGTTTGAGTAGTTTTATCTTAATACAAGTAACTGAATCTCACTTTAGAACCAGCATTTATTTTATGAAATATGAACTTCTTAATGAAGATTAATTTTTATAGCTGAGGTTAATTTACTCATTTAAAACAGTAGAGAAACAGTCAGGAGAACCATGCTCTAGCGAAGAGTTGGAAAAGAAGAACACATTATATAATTTCTTAAATGTGAAGAAAGACACAAATTTATACCTTGATGGTATTGCTAAGACAGACACCTGCTGATTTCATTTTAAGCTTCACCTCAAGGAGCAATAGCACAACCAGTCATTATCATTTTCTGTTTGGCTGGCTAATCAATTTATCATTTTGAAAGTCAGAATTCCTTTGCAAAAAAAAGTATTTTAAATCCTTCGGTTTAGCTCACATTTCTTATAATTCAAAATTGCAAATCTTCCAAACTTTGACTAGTGATCAAAAAAATCAGTTCAAAGAGTGACATTCAGTATTTCAATCAGTTTTATGTGAGGTATGCTATAGGAAAGATAGATGGTTCCTGATCAGCTATTTTCTCACACTCCTTCTCATCCCCCTCCTCAAAGTTAGGGAGTTCAATTGTACAAAAGAAGGCTTACATTCCAGTATATCTCATATGCTAAGTCATATTCCAGAAACAGCTACAGTTGCTTTCATAGATAATTCAGTGTGTATGTGAAACTTCGATGTTATATTCCAGAGTGATTTTGCAACAATGGCATCATATGAACCTGAGCATAAACTTAGGAAATGACAAATGTGCCTTCCTCTGGCTTCAGACAGCTGTCCAGTGTGTCTCTGCTGTAAGTGTCAGAAAATGCCACAGTTCATATACCACCAAAAATCTCTCATGTCTACTCTAACCCTTCACTTTTTAACTGGAATTAATATTACGAAGAAGCTGACCAGTTACCAGGCTTTCTAGGAGATACATAGGAGATAATTTTTTCTTGTCACTGTTGTGGCTTAGGTAAATAACTACATTAAGAATTTTATGTTTTAAATACCAGTCAGTTTATTTCTGGATAGTTCTCATGTCCAAACTGTTCTTCCTCCATAATCTACTAAGCCTTTTGGCCTCCGTTTGACCTTGAGAGATGGAGGAAAGCATAAAACATTTCAGCTCCTAATGCAAAGTTTTTTACATATTTATAATGAGTACTTTGTGCTCAAACAGGAGATTACTATCGAGCAGTATTTCAAGTCTGTCTCTAGCCAGGTAAGCTCCTTAAATTTCCCTAATAATTGTAGCTTGTTAATAATTGTAGCTTGCCTCATGTCTTAAAAGAACAGTTTACAGAGACTGATACATTCAGAAGTCATAAATACTTCTTGCCACAAAATATAGGAGTGAGATTTTTTGTAATTTCTTGAATTTAAAATATGTGGCATTAATAAACTCATACGAAATATGTAAGGTTCTGAAGCCATTTAAAATAAAGATACATGAAATAACTTAGACAATTAAAAGAGGAAAACAGATTAGATGGGAAAGTACAAAACCAGAAAGGCACATGGGAAATCACGGAATACAAAAAATGATCACAAGTGAACCTATGCTTGAAAATAACTGTCATATCAAAATACATCATAGGAAACTATATAACAAGGACATTTTACTTATCTTCTCATACACAGAAAAGTTTTATGCTTATTTTCCTCTTCTGTAGACTTCTTTTCTTCACATTAGTGAAACATTTCCTGATCATTTTAGATGCATGTCAAAGAAACCCCAGATGTTTATTTGAAGTGTGTGGAGACAAGCTGAAAAATGTTGGACAAGGTGTCTGTGATGGGTTAGACACAGATTAGAGAGGTGCTGTAGGATTGTTTAATTTAAGATTATTAACGTAAATACAACCAAATCCCACGCATGTGGAAATTAAGATTTCATTTCAATACTATATCTGTGAAATTAAAGAAGTCTTTCAGGATTGTTGTACAAATTACGGTATCGCATTTTTCACCTTTCTATGAAGTCTCAGAGAACCCTAAGTATTTTAGTAACAACCAAACTTAATCAGTCCCCTTTCTGTTTGGAAAGGAAATCCTCTGTGACCAGACTAGAATGGAAATACACATTCTGCTTCCCTATGAAGCAAACATTTTTTGTATGACACAAACCAAGACAGAAACAAGGCAGTGAAGAATCTTATGGGCTACGATTGATTCATACACTAGATAATGCAGAACTCTTCAAGACTTACATCAACAACCATTTTAGAGATTGTTTTGACTTCCCTACACAGTACACATCCATATTATCTAGTTCCAGTAGAAGACCCCATAAATATTGTAAATACTCCAGTGGTTAAAACCGAGCTGTTGCTTGACCTTATTAATGACAAAGACAAATGAGTAAAAGTTAATGATCTACTGAATTGATCATTAATAGTTTTTCCTCTTTCCTAGTTATTTAAATCCCCAAATTTTCTGAGATTTCTTTTTGTAGAGGAGAATTAACCCATTTTCAGTACTAGCTTTAGCTAGCAGATTTTTTTATTTTTATTTTTTCATGAGAATAGATCTCCTCTATTTCCAAATCATCCTATGCAGTCATCAGTGTACTGATGATGACGGTCTTCAACATGGAGGCAACGCCAGAGAGAATGTTTCATGGCTGCCATTATATAGTGTCAATAATATTACCTCTATTCCCTCTTAAGTTTCTTTTGCTGTTGTCAGGACTGCATCAAATTTAGTTCAGGCTCACCTTTCACACTTCAGTATTTTTCAATTCAAGGGCATTATCTCCAAATGAACAGCAGAAATGCTAGGATTAATTTTTAAGCTCACATTCTTGCTTCTTACACTGTTAAGCACAATTGAGAAGTCCTGTAGTTCATCTGAGATGGATTACACAGTAAAATACTATGAGCATGGATCTGCTTTCCTCAGCAAAGAAAATAAAGATCCTTTGAATTGTGCCAGCAACTTCATACCTAGATACTATTTCTTTTGAGCAAGTGGAATAAAACAAAACATTGGTGTCCTCAGAATGAATTCACTCCATACCAGTATTTGTACTGACTTTTTTCTACCCCATATGAAGGTTCATGAAGTGTTATTCAGTTATTCAGATAAGTTGACCACTATTTTCTTTTCTATTTCCCTCCACAGACCACCAGCTAATCAACTTATATTAAACTTCGAACTGCTTTCCCATTTACCTTCAAAATTTAACTAAGCAATAGAATTGGGATCACTGTGGTCCCTATAAAAATAATTAGTTACAGTGAGTTGTTGCTAAGCTCACCAAAGCTAATTTTCATTGCAGAGAAAAAAAACCAAACCACTAACAAGATTGTTCTCAAGAAAATCACAAGGTGGGCCCAGGTTCTATAGCTTGGGATTTCAAGTCCTGAATCACAATAACTAATTTATTTTACTAGGAAATGTTGCTGCCTGACACTCAAATAGACAGTCCCCTGACACTTCCTCCACTCTTGTTTTGAAAACAGCTTTAATTCGAGCATTAGACCCTCACGATTCTCATAAATCTAGAGTTCATAAAAAGAAGTCATGCAGTAAACGCTTACTTGATATTAAAACAACAACAACAACAACAACAAATAAAAAAAAAAAACACCCCAATCAAATAACTACAAATTACTTAAGGTAGGATTTATTCACAGAGCTAAAGAAGTTTGTAAGCAGGCTATAGATAACACTGTAAGGAGTTGTAAGGCTGTATATCATTGTTTAATGTTAGGTCTTTCTTTAATATTTTCTACTTACTACTCCTAATTCTTGTAAATGAGTTTCACGCAGCTCACCTGAGTACCATAAAGGCACCAAAATAGGGAGTGCTGCCTCAGACTTAAGCTTTTTAAGTACTGCTAGAGGTTTTCCATCCATAAAGCTAAGATATTTCTACTACTTAAATTATTTTCCTGAAGCCTTTGGGACAAGTATTTATTTAAAGAAACAGAACAACCTTTATGGTATTATTTTATCATTTACTGGAAAACACAACATAAAAAAATAAGAGATAAAGCACTAAGCCTTCCCTCTCCTTTCTGCATAGAATCAATGACTGCAGCACATATTAAGACTGTCATGTAACATGAGAAAACATGCCACCCAAAACTATCAACAAACTAGATTCAGTTAAAGTTAACATTTTCCTCAAGAGGAGTCGAACTGTAGTTCCTCCCACAAAAACAGCATTCACAGGGGTAAGGGTTGGAAAGAACCTCTGGAAATCATTCATCTCAATATGTTGCTAAGGCAGGTTCCCTAGAGAAGGCTGGGCAGGGAAGTTTCCAGGTGAGTTTTGAATACATTCAGAGAAAAAGACTCCACAACATCTCTTTTTCAGGACTTTAGTTGCTCTGTTGCTGAGGATTGTGCATTCAGAAATTGTGGTGTAATTAAGCTTTGCATTAACAACAGAGGAGAACAAATTAAATTAAATGGGGAAAAAAATTTACCACTCCTACAACTACTTTGTGTTAAGACGTTTGTGTAAACCAGTAGAGTTCTGCTTCAGGTCTGCTTGATTTCAGACTCTCAAAAGAGAGAAAAGTCTGTTTTATAAAGGAAACATGGACAAAATATATTATCATCACCCTTTGGACCTTAAAGTAGAGCTCTGCAGGTTTTTTGTAAGATTGAGCCCTGTTTAGCAATATCTCCTGGGAAAATGTCTTTCAGGTAGTCAGAGTCTACATACCTGGAAAGGTGATTATACTGCAGTCCTTCCCATTCAGAGTCATGGAAATCAAAGTATAAGCAAAGAAAAAAGACAGAAGTCTCTAGTTCTTATTTGTTCACATTTGTTGAGCTTTCTTTTTTTGTTTATTTTATAGGCACCCAATCACTATGGCTATTCTAGACCTAAGGAAATGTCTTTTGATAAATTTCTTACCGATGTAAGTGCAATGGAATGTTTTCTGACATACCAATCTATGTTGTCTTCTCAATTATGACACAGCTTGAGAACCTTGTGGCTTAGCCACTGGGCACCTACCTAGGGAAACTGGAGTTCATATAAAGTTCATGCTCACTAAACCCTCAAAAGTCACAGGATAAAGAAGTAAGTAGAACAAAACTAATTTATATATGAGTAAGGCCTTACCAAATGACCAGACATATTATCAACCTACTTCTATTTTCATGATCTTTCAATTTCTTTAGTAAACATGACTGTTCCAATTTTGAGAAGTCTTCATGGGAGAACTATTCCTGGTCTTTTGCGTGCCACTGTCCAACTTCTTCAGTAAGCAATCACTGTTTTTGGGTTATGTTTTGGATATAAACTTTTACAATTCATTAAACAAAATGCGTAGAAGTTTCTCAGGTTCTTTTTTTTTTTTTTTAACAAAGTGAAAATGCTTATGTTGGCTTACACATGAAACATTGGTACATTTATTTATTTATATATTATTATTTAAAACTATCTAGTTCCAACCCCCCTGATATAGACAGGTACACCTCCCTCTACACCAGGTTGCTCAGTGCCTCATCCATCCTGGCACTGAATACCTTCAGGGAGGGACCATCCAGAAACTCTCTGGGCAACCTAATCCAGTGTCTCACCACCCTCACAGTAAAGAACTTCTTCCTATTATCTAGGACAACGTTGACATATAGAACTAGACGGTTAATTTCCTTAACTCCCACAGAAATATATGATGGATTCCAAAGTCGCTTACTGTTGTCCCATCCCACAACAGATCCCCAAAAATAGTTGAAAAAGAAATACAACCATAGATAAAAAGCACAACAGAAGTCACTTAAAATAAAATAAAAAATCAGACTCCCACATTTTTGACAGACTTGAAATAGAGTTGGAAGTGAATAACCTGCCATAACCTGCCATACCCAACTTTCATTAGTTAGGTAAAAATATTAATTCCAGACAATTTATCACCTAAATGTAGTCTTCCACAAAACATTTTGTTTCAACAGAAGAGTCTGAATTTTAAAAAAAATATATAGGGCAGGCTGATATAACCATCTGACTGATTAGCTGTAGCTTTTCTGACTATGACTACCTGATTTGGCAAGTTCTTCCTTGCTCTTTGGGCTGCTTAGCTTCTTCAACACACCAGTGAGGAATTCCTACCAAACAAGCTTATCTTAAGGAATAAGAGACATTTAGGTTCATTAAATTCCTTGCTTTTGTTTTGTTAAAAAAAAAAATGTTGGACTATTCTACCTTCATATGACAGTTGTTTTTAGCGTCATATGGTAGTTCACATAACAACATTGCTTATTTCCAGAGATGCATTCAGTCATAAGAACAGGTACTTTATTTAGCTAAAGCTTTCATTTAAAAAAAAAACAAATGAATGTATCCAAAATTACTGCAGAGATCTCTGGGGTAGAGAAGAAAACACACCTACTAAAAGACAAAGTAGGTTCTCTGCAGGAATAATATTTACTATTTTATTCTAGGGATTAGCTAATAGCTAATAAACTAAGATAAACTAAGAGCTTGAAGTTATCAACACAGCTTCTAAACCATGCACACACTACATATGCTGTTAAGTAAAGCTGGAATAAAAACAGTGTTTTAAACATAGCTCTTACATGCTTCTGCCATCATATGTCTTTTCAAGTCATACCTGACCCTTCATTTTTTCAGTTGCAATCAACCTCCTATGCAAGAGAACTGCTGCAAATCTATTGATGTAAGAGACTGAAAGATATTCTGAGAAAACATAATACTTATGAAATATTGTTCAAATATGATTATAATTAATTGATTCTTACAAAAAGATTAATGACCAATCATCTCATGGTAGGCAAGGCCTACACAAAGTAAAGGTAATTCATTGTAAGATTCAGAGAAACGAAAATTTTTCCAAGAGAATCAATTTGTGTAATTACTTAATAACTACCTGGATAGACAATCTCAAGCTATAATCACCTCTAACTAAATACATTCCATAATAATTGCCTTGAACATCAATTTTATAACTTCCTATTTCAAAATTGAAATGGAATGTACTTGACTGACCAAAAACTATTAGAAAAATTTCTTAAAATGTTGAGTGAACCAGAATTCATCAATTAACAAAAAGCTTTTTTAGTGTCCCAATAATTAGTTTCATAGCTAGCTGAAGATTGAATTCATCGAGCAAATAACTGATTTATAGACTTTACTTTGGAAAACTGAAAATATAGGTTAGATGTATTAGAAGAACCCATTAAAAACCTAAGTCACAAAATCTGTCTGTCTTGATAAACTTTTTGAAATCCAAGTAGGGGAAGAAAAGCACATCTGAAGTTTTTGACTACAACTAAAGACAGAAAAAAATGCTTGCAAGGAACTTATTTTGCCAAGTTATAACATTGAAAACTTTCTACTCTGAAGTGCTTTCAAGTTACTACATTTGTAGGAAAAATCTTAAACATTTGGACTGTAAATTGCCTAAAACATCGCTTCAGTAACCACATCCAGAGCACCTGCTGCATGGGCAATTACTGCAGAAGAAAAGAGTCCTCTAGTATGTGAAAACACCATTCAGACATTTTAGTCAGCAGAAAGATGACCAAAGGTCATAATACTTAAATTTTCCTTTACGCATCAACATCATATCAGGGCATTCCAAAGAAAATTTGAATTTGTTGTTTCAATGGTGTCCCCAGAAAGCTGAGAAATCTATACCAGACTTGTAATGAGATACAAGCAAAGTCATATAGTGGTTTTTGACAGTGGAGAAAAATCAGCTTATTACTGTGCACTTTTTATTCTAGAAGCTTCTCTCGTAGGAGACAACTGCATCCAGATTAATAGCATCAGATGTGCTGCTAGCAGAGATTTGCCTTAGCTGACCAAAGTAATCATCCCACGTAAAAATATTAGAATTGCAGCTTGAGACAGTCACTTTCTTCCACAGGACATGTTGTCAACTCCTTAGCAAAGTGGCTCCTGTCATCACACTATTGTTAGAGAAAAGATCATTTCTGCTGGTTTCCTGACTACTAGACACTAGGTTACATGACTGATAAAAGATTAATTTAAAATTCACAGGTTCATGCTTCTTTGAGTGGCTGAGCATCTACTCAGGAAATGAAAATAGCTTTTAGTCTAGGCTTGTAACACCTACCCACCCAACTCCTGAAAGATAATCTATCTTATAATGGGGAAAGTTAGTCAACCATTTTCAATGGTCAAAATAAAAAGAATAACAACAATTAACAGATTCCGTCAACAAATTTGGTTGGTAGAAGCACTGACTTTTCTTAGAAATCTATGCATATATAATATGCATAAGAATACTTCATAAAGTCATTGTTTGATATACCAGCTGTTTTGCCTTAACACAAACTTGCAGAGTTATAATGGTTTTCATCATTTTCATATTTGGAAAGTCTATGTGAAATTCCACTACAACAGAATAGTATGCAGAGACACTTAGTAAATACAACCATTTATTTACCTTCCCACAGAACTGAAAAAAAAGATCACTATACATTGTTAATGGCTGATATAAACTATATCCTGACCTATGAGAAATTAGAAAAGTTATGGGTTGTTTTTTTTTGGTGTTTTGTTTGTTTTTTTCTTTATTTTATTTTTTGCTTGTTTTCCTCTTTTTTCAAATGTTTACCTTTCCATTTCCTTTTCCCTTTGGACAGAACAACATTGTAACTTCCCAAAACAAGGTTAAAGTTTGATTTCATTGTGCACACATGATTAGAATTCCATACACTCCAATGCAAATAAACCAGTAGGTCAGCCTATTCTTTTGTTATAAAACATATTTTCACTATGACAATTTACTAATTGCCAAATTAACACTGTGAGCACTGTGGGCAGTAAACATTTGGATTACAAATAACTCAGTAGTTGATTCAGATGCAATGCCAGAGTCAAGGTGAAGGAATTTCTTAAAAAGGAATTTCTAGAAAAAAAAGATAAACAAAACCAGTATAGTCAATTGTTTTTTTTCCTTCAGACTGATTACTTGGTTAAAAAAATAATCCACTTGTTTCAGGATGTTCACAAACCCTGCAAGCATCTGTACATGACACGGGCACATGAAAGCATTATATAGCTTGGGTAAAAATCAAAAAGGCTGAGTATGTTAGCTCAATTATCTTTGCACTCTGAGTATGCAAGTACATGCAACTAAAGCTTCCAGTGCTGGCAGCAGCCCTTGATCATGGTAAGGAAAATTAAAATATCAAGGAGCCTTTTCTTAATTTTAAGTCACAAACGCTAGTAATAAAATTTACTGAAATAACCTAACATCCTGATTTTAAATATAGTGTGGGCGTTCTGAAATGTATAGTTCTGTCAAACGTACTTCCTTTCTAGCCCATTCACACTGATTTATTTTAATAAATCACATGTACAGCTCTTGCCTCCATAAATTATTCATCTGCTACAGTAAACAACATGAATTTTCTTCATGATAAACAGAGTATATTTTATTGGTTCTCATTACCTCCAGAAGCAGATAATGAGGAGAACTACACGGCCCATATTGTTATTGCAAGGGCATTTAAGTCCCAGACAGGATAATTGCATCTCATAACACCCTGGAGAAGTATTCAACAACCCCTAGGATAATGTAAAGAATTCATTTCTTTTGTGAGGATGATTTCTTTTCAGAACATTTCTATAGCATTAAACACAGGAATGGATTTTTAAAACATCTTAAACTTCCAGTGTCAGCCTTCCACACTTTTGAAATCAGAACACTGTGCTGGGAGCTAGTTCAAGCCAAGAAAGAAGGACAGGAGCACACCCACCACTACACATGAAGCAGCTGGGACCTTGTTTTTTATGGACCATGTACCATAATCAGAACTGTTCTTGTACCACATCACTGTAGCTCCCCATGCTGCGCTGCATGTAAGAGCTCTGTCAAATTAGGTAGCCTCCATTCACTCGAGAACCTTCTGTTTTGTGGAAGGAATAACCTACTGTGGGGTGACCACACGAAGCCAGTCAGCTAATATGGATGCACGGGCCTCTTACAAATGTGTACTAATGGGGAGAGGATATTGGAGCAGGACTATAGCATGAAATGAGTTCATGATTACAGACAACTTCTCTGGAAGCATTATCAGCATTTTACTCATCATGTTACCCTGTAACTTATGTGAGCATAGTCCAAACATCAGATGACTGTGAGTGTTTCAACAGAAGTCATATCACTATAAACTCATACTATCCCTTCTAAGTCTTGCTGCTTTAATATTTCTATTAGAGAAATTTCTACCCGCACTTCACTGGAAGATGTTACTGCAGAACGCTCTGCTGCGTAATTTTTTTGTCCACTTACATGGCTGTCTGTAGTGTCATATCATCCTTCCTTTGCTCATATCTGCATCTATCATTTCAAGATAGAGTTGAATATTCACACCATATTTAGTATATTAATAGGAATGCATACAAGGTAGAAAAAGTAACTTTGATGTGACTTTGTAAAATTATTTAAACAGAGGATACCTTCAATATATGAAGCTTGATGATTTCAGTTATTTGAAACTCAGCAATACTACCACATGAAGGTGGAAAAGCTCAGAAAGAAGTTACAGTATAGAGTACATACCAAATTTTCTGAATAATCCTTACACTGAAATATCTACATTAAGAATAAACTGTATGCAAAGAGCATGTAAAATAATGATTAAAAACACCTTGACTCATGCAATGAAATATTTGCTCCAAATTGGAAGAACTGATGTTAGAACATCTGAAAGTAAATCATCTGGAATGTTACCAGATCTATCCATCAATCTACCCTAACTCCTTGTAGCACTGAACCCCTCTCAGTATTTTGAATATATTTTGTACGAGAGCAACATATTGTGAAGTTCTTTACTTCAACTGTAACATTACACTAGCTACACTGCAAACAGTTTTGTAAGATTCCTTATTAGTTCTTAGGATTAAGTGTCTAGAACAGTGTTCAGGTAAGGTTTTCCCATGCCTTCCCATCTTCTTCTCCACCCTACTGATTCTTTGTTTTCACTTGTAGCCATGAGAAAGGCATAAAAAAAGGAAAAGGCAAATGACACAAACAAGAACCAACTAGGTACTCCACAGGAACTCATCACAGATTCTACATATAAGTTATCACTGAATTCATATAACTGATATACTTTCTTACAAAAAAAAAGAAAGATGACAGATAAACAGCTGAGAAAAGAATATTGATTTTCAGAGAACAACGAGAAACAGCTGTGAAAATAAAAGATGCAGATGGTAGAATTAAAATTGGCTTCATAAGAAGCCATTTTCTGGGCACATCTGAGTGCAGAGATGTAAGCTAGCAGGTGAACTCACAGAAACAGCACATCTTGCAAACTTTGTTCATTAACCAAGCTTGCAAATCTTTAACCTATACAAAGCTACACAACGAAAGCTTTAACGAGTTCACTCAGATAGTAACCAGTATGTCTTTGTTAAGAGTAGAGAGAACTGAAGATACAGGAGGTACTGACTGTCACTGCGTTTCTTCACTTGCCTACAGAGGGAGCTCCACTTCAGACTGTATTGTAGATTACTCAGATCTCTCCAAGAAAATTGGGTAAACCAAATCTTCTGGGCTGCTCTCTGGATTAACACCTGATACGCTTTCATATCTGTGACTTCACTACTCAGATGGCTTATTGTCTTTTCCCATGGGGGCAGTGCTAGTAAACTCATACTGGCTGTCACACTTGCCACTCCTTAGACCATCTGTCCCTGCATCTGCTGCTACCTACATCTCAGCCAAACAGACCCTTGTTTAGGCTTCTCCTTTCCCACCTGGCTCCCCTTACAGCCAACAAATCACCACTAATTACTTCTTAGATCAAAGACAAAAACTAGCTTGAAGGACAAGATCATCTAATAGAAGTTACTGTGTTTCCCTACAGACTTTGCCTTGGTTAAGAAAACAAACCTACTGAAAAGCCATCAAAGCTCCAGGTCTCTGCAGAAATTGTTTCAATAACATAACACCTTTCAAGCACACACTGTCAATCTGTGTTTACACAATGCAATGAAGGAAGAGCTGAAACAGAGTACTGCCAGTCATGGTCCTAACCCAATGAGTGGCTCTCCTCACTACACTAAAATCACACACTCGGGCACAGTTCAAGTCCAACCTATGAGGAGGCACCACAGGAGTGAATACATATAATACCGTCCTTCCTAAAAAACACTATTTTCTTCACTACATATGCCACAAATGTGAACAAGTTAATAGAGAACATATGCTGAAGACTAGAACTCATGGCAAGATGATTCCTTAGAAAGTCACAATGTTTATGGTATGAGAGTATAACCCAAACTTTATTGTAGGCTATCATCAAATGGCATGTTACTAGTTGTTGGTCACTAGGATGTCAATCTTCATTTTGTTGAAATTCTAAATATGCACTCCGATATCGGAGGTCAGTGGGATAAAAGCAAGAGAATGGGATAGAATACAAAGTGCTCTAGACATTGAGAAATTCATAGTCTGGATATACTCTGAAAGCATATGAGAACAACAGGCAAGACAGCAGCCTATAGCATGCCAGTAGTTTCTCCGGAAGTGTTTATGAGTCTTCTTGTTCTATACAGCATACACAGGCAGTTTAATTTCTAGTTAGTGTAAGCCAAGTTAACATCAGTCTAATAAGAGTATTTGGTCAGTTAAACGCAGGAAAAAACATCACACTTGAGCTAAATCTTATATAATCAGCGTAGTGCCAACCCAGTGCAATATCAATCAGACTAGAAAAACACCAGCAAAATTAGGCCCTGCAGATCTCCATGTATGTGACTGAAATAAGACCCGAGCTATACTTTGCAAACATGAACAAAATATGCTGCTCATTTACTAAATTGCTCACACTACTTGAAGCAAAAAATGGAGAAATTATAACAAAATGTATAACTAGGAAACACAATATGTTTATGTTTAAGGGACCTAGGCAATAAGAATTCTGTAGTATACTTCACTATTCCTTAACTTAGACTTCCAACTTCATTCAGTTGAATCTTACATTAGTAGTTTCTCAGCTTTTCTGATACACAAACTAAAGAAAAATGATTCACCGCATTTTCACACAAACGGAGGAGACCAGACCCATTGGAAGAAGTACAACAAGCCAGGAGACAACAACAACCCCACTGTAGGCAAAACTTTCCTTAGTGAGAAAGCAGAAAACAGTAACAACATTATCTACCCACAGAAGCAACAAGAAAACCTACCAGGACCATGATCTTTTCAGAGACTTCAGTCAGGAACAGGAGGAAATAGGATCTAAGACAGGTCTGGAGAGAAGTCACCTAACACACAGGTCCAACATTCAACTAAGGATCAAGGTTTGAGATTACGCTTCTACAGCATCTTAAAGTATTTGATATCCTTGAAACATATGAAAATGGCCCCTGGATACAAAAGTAGGATAACAATACAGTATCAATAAATAAGTTGTTAACTAAACTAGTAATAACACATCAGCCAAGGAAAGTAGAAGATTTAAACCTAAACACTCCAGCCTGTCTAAAAAATTAGAATTGATAATACTATAGAAAATATTACAAAACATGTCTTCTTCCCTATCCTGTCATCTTACACTAGTATTTCCTTAAAATCAAATAATTATGTAAAAAAACCACAACTATGGATAAAATATGATATGTATATGTGTATCTGTGAGGACCCCACAGTGTTGTCTACTTACTGAACTTCTGTATGCATGTTCACAAACTGGCAGTTCTGTATATGTGAAAAACAGACAAACTTGTTGAAGTAGTTCCAGAAATACAATTCATGCTACAAGCTGTAGAAAACTATTTATTACTTTATTACTTCTCTGTATTCTCAGCTATCCAACAGATTTCACTCTACTACTTGTTTTGCATATGTTAGCCTTACTGTTTTAATCTTCACAGAATTCCCCTGGGATGTTATTCTAAGGGCCATATTGACAGCAACCACAGGAAGGAATTCTGACAGCATTCAGTAAAATATATTAAAATGTTCTCACAAAGTGCTGCCAAAATAGCGTGGCTTTTCACATATGTTCATACCATAATTGATTAAACCAAGGAAAATTGTGTGCCAATATAACCAGTCAGTTAACTGAGTACTGCAAACTGTTGAATAATTCCAGCAATCAGTAAAATCAAGAGTGTGCTCCATGGATGCCTGACTCCCTTTAAAACTGAATCATGATTTTATATTTGAAGTCTTTCCCATGGAGTTTAAAGTCAGGCAAGGTGGAAGGAGAGGTCAGAAGGTCAGCTGCCTGTGGCTTTCTCACTACGATTAGCAGATTAATACATCATATATTTTAGTATATATAAACATTGAGGTCCAGCATTTAATTTACTGCCTGAATTGAAATGTTATTTAAAATGAAAACCAGAATTCACCAAAGTTAATATTTTTTTTTCAGTGTGTAAATACCTTGTTTTAGTGCTTATTTGACCAAAAGTTCTTTATGTCAGAACAGATGAATTTACCCATTTTTAATCAATTTGGTCTTCAGGATTTTTAAGAACAGCTAATTTCAGTTCAATTTCTATTTGAGCCTTTATTGATGGTTTCATTAATAGTTCCTTGCAAGTGAGGGAATGGATATTCCTACATCAGAATGAAGAAGTCATCACTCTTCTTGAATACAGTTCAAATAAAGAGGAAAGAAGAAATCTATCTAAAACAAGAACAGAGTTCTTCCTTGATGAAAATCCCTGGTACCATTCAAGAGCTTCTGAAAGTTGTGGGTTGAATTTCAAACAGATAAGCTAGTGAAAATTTCCAGTGAAGTTTCACATTTAATAGTAAGTAAAATAATGGAAGAGGGGGAGAAAAAAAAAAAAGGAAAAAAAAAGAGGCTACAAAGCTACATTCTTTTCTTCATGAATTTAGTTGGATTAAATTGGAAGCATCTTCTATCTTGCCTTTGGTTCAAGGTAAATATTGTTTTTCCAAATAAGTGCAGATAGATATGGTTTGTGAAGCAGAATGCTCAAGCCTTGCATTTGATTGTTAAAATATTTCCTACTGAAGAAATAATGAAATACCTCAACAAATAATGATATGGCATAGATTCAGAGTGATAGAAAGCTCAGTTAGGGATTTCCAGGATAAACGTAGATATGTAACTGAACTTAACTAGGATTAAATACTGATACTTGCCACCATGAAAGTAAGAGTAACATTTGTTGCTAAACCTGACATCAAGAAAGTCCTTGCCTTCCAGCAACTTAACACAGAAAATCAGGAAATATAAGCATGCCTTTTTACATAAAGTAGTGAAATGACAAAAAATAATAATAATAATAATTAAAAAAAATTTACAGTAAGAGAGATAAAAAATAATGATTAACCAGTCATTTACCAGTATTCTGATTTTAGTACATTTAAAGGAAGAGGAATTCAAGTTTCACCCCAAAGCGGCACTAATTACTAAAATACATTGTGGTTTTGTGGTTACTAAAGTTCAGCTGCAAATCAGAATCACCTGTGATTTAAGTGAAAATTAAATATTTCCCAAATTTTGTTCATAGTATGTCTTAAAAGAAGACAAAACTTGAAACAAATTTATACTTCCATTGTTTCATTGAGTATTGCAATAGCTTGAGATCCTTGAAATCTGCCGCAGGGAGTAAACACAGTTTTTCAGTGCTTTCTGCTTCCATACAGTACAGGAATGCAATCAGTTATAATTAGGCAATACAAAGAGGAACTTTCATCAAGAAATTTGTACTAAATTAAGTGAATGATTACTTTTAAATAGGAAAATCTTCCATTGAAAGTGCCTACAGAATTTGATATACATTGATTTTTTGATATAGTTTGTTTAGCTGTTTTTATACACCACTGTAAAATTATATTATGGCTGCAGAATTCTGCACAGATACTCTACCATCGAAGTGAGATTTTTTCTCCATATTCTAGATAAAATTTTTACGATTTTTGCTGTCAGAGACAAAGACGATGACCCTGTACAAGCCTCAAAGGACCATGATTGTGAGGATTGACTCAGTCGCTTTCTCCTGATGCACACACACACATTCCCTGTGGGTACCTTCACTCCCCTTTGAGAAGTGCCATGCAATTATCCATATTGACACTCTGCACTGTCCTCACCTGCACTGCCCTCACCATGAAATCAGCTGTCACATACAGTGTACCCAACTTCTGCCAGCTGATGGAATTTCAGTATACCTCTCTTCTTGTAAAGGCAAATTGGGTCTGACAGTAGCATGCTAAGAGTACCTTACTGGCCTCCCTGTTGCAAAAGAGCAATTCACCAGACTTGGGTTACCTAGAAGTCATACAAAATGCCTTTCTACAGCTAAAATACCTACACTGGCAGAAGAAAATGAGGGAGAGGAAAGAATCTGACCATCATTCTTCTTAGCTGGAATAAAAAGTACTAACTATAATGGGTGACACCAAAACATGTTTCGATATGGATGTAAGGCTGGAAATGTCCAGTCACTTGCATTCATGCTCACACAGAAAGGTTTTCTAAACACTGCCTGACCAATTCTCACAGTCTGTCTTGAGCTGCAAAGTTAGTTCTGGTTTGGTAGGAGACACAAAGAAAATGAACAAAAACAGCAAAGTTAATCATGCAACACTTTCTAAAATTATTTTTTGTTTTGCCAGCAGTTTGCTTACAACCTAAAGTCGCAAGCACTGAGATCATGACAATATACATATACAACATGACTACAAATTCTGAATAGTTGATGTGATGGTCATTGTAACCATACAAGCTGCTATGGTAGCAACTATTGTACCTCATCATCCAAATGCCCATCAGAAGCTCTCTGTGGTCATTGATTACAAAAAAATAAAATAAAAATAAAAATAAAAATGAGGCCCCATCTTGTTTCAGGAGGATATTGTAAGCACACAGCACTGCTGCAAAGCACTCCACACATGCACAGGCCCACAGGTGAAGCACAGGCCTGGTTTCTCTTTTAATGGCAATGTCAAGGAACAAAGGCACATTTCTATACCACTGTAGGGAGTTAAAGATTCTTTTGCTAAAAAAATGGCTAGAATTGACAGAGAACAAAATTATTAAATGGTTTACAAGTCAGTCCTGATCATGATTGTAATATATGATAACTATTTAAAAGACTCAGAAATTTACTGGTGTGGATTTTTTTTTTTCATCTGATTATACTGAGAATATATGAATAAATACAAAGCTTCAGTGTTTCTGTGAGCTGAGAACCAGAACATCTAGGTTTCTGTTAACTTGGCATTAGTTTAAGAAAACTTGATGTTACACTTGAGGTATCACTGGCCCTTCATTTGTAATATGTTGTTAAAATTTTCACACCCTATGGACGCTTTCTGGCCTTTAGTGAGACATGATGTATTTTTAGGATAAGCTCTCTTTGATATTATTATAAACTGTCTGGATGCATGNTTCTAAACACTGCCTGACCAATTCTCACAGTCTGTCTTGAGCTGCAAAGTTAGTTCTGGTTTGGTAGGAGACACAAAGAAAATGAACAAAAACAGCAAAGTTAATCATGCAACACTTTCTAAAATTATTTTTTGTTTTGCCAGCAGTTTGCTTACAACCTAAAGTCGCAAGCACTGAGATCATGACAATATACATATACAACACGACTACAAATTCTGAATAGTTGATGTGATGGTCATTGTAACCATACAAGCTGCTATGGTAGCAACTATTGTACCTCATCATCCAAATGCCCATCAGAAGCTCTCTGTGGTCATTGATTACAAAAAAATAAAATAAAAATAAAAATAAAAATGAGGCCCCATCTTGTTTCAGGAGGATATTGTAAGCACACAGCACTGCTGCAAAGCACTCCACACATGCACAGGCCCACAGGTGAAGCACAGGCCTGGTTTCTCTTTTAATGGCAATGTCAAGGAACAAAGGCACATTTCTATACCACTGTAGGGAGTTAAAGATTCTTTTGCTAAAAAAATGGCTAGAATTGACAGAGAACAAAATTATTAAATGGTTTACAAGTCAGTCCTGATCATGATTGTAATATATGATAACTATTTAAAAGACTCAGAAATTTACTGGTGTGGATTTTTTTTTTTCATCTGATTATACTGAGAATATATGAATAAATACAAAGCTTCAGTGTTTCTGTGAGCTGAGAACCAGAACATCTAGGTTTCTGTTAACTTGGCATTAGTTTAAGAAAACTTGATGTTACACTTGAGGTATCACTGGCCCTTCATTTGTAATATGTTGTTAAAATTTTCACACCCTATGGACGCTTTCTGGCCTTTAGTGAGACATGATGTATTTTTAGGATAAGCTCTCTTTGATATTATTATAAACTGTCTGGATGCATGACTGAAATGCATACTGAGATTTCAGATAGCATTAAATTAAGAGGATCTGTGGACTCCCTCAAGGGTAGAGAGGCCTTGCAGAGAGATCCTGATAAATTGAAGGGCTGAGCAATTGCCAACCACATGAGGTTGAACAAAAGTAAATGCTGGATTCTGCATCTGGGAATAGGCAACCCTGGATATGTGTACTGACAGGGGGACAATAGGCCAGAGAGCAGCCCCACAGAAAGAGATGTGGGGGTTCTGGTAGGCAGCAAGCTGAATGTGAGGCCTGGCAGCCTAAAGAGCCAACCATACCCCAGGGTGCAGCAGGCCCAGGACTGATGGGAGGAGGGGCTATCCCCTCTCCTTTGTACTGTGCAGCCTTACCTCCAGCACTGCTTGCAGCTTGGATGCCACAGTATAGGAAGGACGTAAAATTATCAGAGAGCAACCAAAGGAGGGCAATGAAAATGGGGAAGGATCTTGAGAGCAAGATGCATGAGGGGCACTTGAGGCTGAGGGTTAGGAAAAGGCTCTTCACCAGAGGGTGGTGGGCATAGAACAGGCTACCCAGGGCAGTGGGCACAGCCTCAGGTGTTCAGGGAGCACTTGGACAGCACTCAGAAACAGGGTATGGATTTCGGTTAGTCTCACGTTGAGCCAGGATCACAAATCCGTGATCCTTGTGTGTCTCTTTCAACTCAGGATATTCTACAATTCTGTGATTCTATACATTTTTTTCTTTCTCTCTTCAGTGTTGCCTTAATAACTAATCTTCAATTTCAGTTATATGTTATGCAANAGGTTTTCTAAACACTGCCTGACCAATTCTCACAGTCTGTCTTGAGCTGCAAAGTTAGTTCTGGTTTGGTAGGAGACACAAAGAAAATGAACAAAAACAGCAAAGTTAATCATGCAACACTTTCTAAAATTATTTTTTGTTTTGCCAGCAGTTTGCTTACAACCTAAAGTCGCAAGCACTGAGATCATGACAATATACATATACAACACGACTACAAATTCTGAATAGTTGATGTGATGGTCATTGTAACCATACAAGCTGCTATGGTAGCAACTATTGTACCTCATCATCCAAATGCCCATCAGAAGCTCTCTGTGGTCATTGATTACAAAAAAATAAAATAAAAATAAAAATAAAAAAGAGGCCCCATCTTGTTTCAGGAGGATATTGTAAGCACACAGCACTGCTGCAAAGCACTCCACACATGCACAGGCCCACAGGTGAAGCACAGGCCTGGTTTCTCTTTTAATGGCAATGTCAAGGAACAAAGGCACATTTCTATACCACTGTAGGGAGTTAAAGATTCTTTTGCTAAAAAAATGGCTAGAATTGACAGAGAACAAAATTATTAAATGGTTTACAAGTCAGTCCTGATCATGATTGTAATATATGATAACTATTTAAAAGACTCAGAAATTTACTGGTGTGGATTTTTTTTTTTCATCTGATTATACTGAGAATATATGAATAAATACAAAGCTTCAGTGTTTCTGTGAGCTGAGAACCAGAACATCTAGGTTTCTGTTAACTTGGCATTAGTTTAAGAAAACTTGATGTTACACTTGAGGTATCACTGGCCCTTCATTTGTAATATGTTGTTAAAATTTTCACACCCTATGGACGCTTTCTGGCCTTTAGTGAGACATGATGTATTTTTAGGATAAGCTCTCTTTGATATTATTATAAACTGTCTGGATGCATGACTGAAATGCATACTGAGATTTCAGATAGCATTAAATTAAGAGGATCTGTGGACTCCCTCAAGGGTAGAGAGGCCTTGCAGAGAGATCCTGATAAATTGAAGGGCTGAGCAATTGCCAACCACATGAGGTTGAACAAAAGTAAATGCTGGATTCTGCATCTGGGAATAGGCAACCCTGGACATGTGTACTGACAGGGGGACAATAGGCCAGAGAGCAGCCCCACAGAAAGAGATGTGGGGGTTCTGGTAGGCAGCAAGCTGAATGTGAGGCCTGGCAGCCTAAAGAGCCAACCATACCCCAGGGTGCAGCAGGCCCAGGACTGATGGGAGGAGGGGCTATCCCCTCTCCTTTGTACTGTGCAGCCTTACCTCCAGCACTGCTTGCAGCTTGGATGCCACAGTATAGGAAGGACGTAAAATTATCAGAGAGCAACCAAAGGAGGGCAATGAAAATGGGGAAGGATCTTGAGAGCAAGATGCATGAGGGGCACTTGAGGCTGAGGGTTAGGAAAAGGCTCTTCACCAGAGGGTGGTGGGCATAGAACAGGCTACCCAGGGCAGTGGGCACAGCCTCAGGTGTTCAGGGAGCACTTGGACAGCACTCAGAAACAGGGTATGGATTTCGGTTAGTCTCACGTTGAGCCAGGATCACAAATCCGTGATCCTTGTGTGTCTCTTTCAACTCAGGATATTCTACAATTCTGTGATTCTATACATTTTTTTCTTTCTCTCTTCAGTGTTGCCTTAATAACTAATCTTCAATTTCAGTTATATGTTATGCAAATACCTGCAAGATATATATGACCTACGTTTCAAGCCTTCTTGTTCCAAATGTCCTCAGTTGTGGCGCCTGATGGGAATAGGTGAGCTAGGGGAAAAAAAAAAAATGTTCACATTATGGATTATATTAACTTAATCTCAAACTTTTGAGAATTCTAGCCCTATGTTACGTAAGCATTTCAGGTATTTAGACAGGGATTTTCTGCTTAAAACTGGCTTAGCTTTAGCCATTGTGAGATAAAACATGCAAAGCATTAACTGAACTGCACCAGGCTGCAAGGAGAAGGAATTGTAAGACTGTCTCAGATGACATTTAATTCTAATGAGTGGAATACAGCCTTTTAGTGGGACAAATCTATGTGTGTTACTGAGTAATACATACTGATCAGAGAAAATTTTTACTGAAGAATATTCAGAATTTTGTGTAACATCACAAAAACTAAAACCTTAAATTGAGACTTTAATTTCTTCTTTTCCTCTTACAACTAGCCAAGTAGTGAAATCTTGAGATAACAAATTGGGATGCAACTCATTAAACCAGCTCTTGTTCCCCAACAATGTACAATTTTGGAAATTTCAGAGGAATTGACCTTTATTATGAGTAACACAAACAGAAATTCTAAAGTGAAACAAACTCTGAAGCATTTAGATCTTGCACTTTTCCATGTTCATCCATTATGTATAATACAAAGTGACACTGAGCCAGAAAAGAATCTTCGTTCACCTTCTGCCCCACCACTGTTATATCCCCAGGCATCCTGCTGAGTCACTCAGCTTCTAAATCTACGTAGGCAGAGCCTCAGACTGTGCCCCAGAGGAGGTAGCATCTACCTCCTTTAATTCAGTCTTCTCTTTTTTCCCCTCCTTTGCATTTGAACTTTCTATTATGACCCCATCCTGAAACTCTGGCTCAATACTTTGATATCACAGTTCATAAATCTTCTGATAGGCTATCCTCAGTGCCAATCAAAATAGGTTAGATAGCTCACACCTCTGGAGTGCCAGCTAGAATTGTATCTTTTGTTTCAATAGCTGCTGTGAAACTAGAAAAGGGCACGTTCCTTACATTTGACAACTTGCATGGCACAGATCATGGCTGTCAGTGATTATAAAGGCACAAGCTTAAGAAAATAATACATTTCTTATGTTCAAAGAGGGGTAGAGAGATTTTTATCATGCTATCATAAAACAAATACAAGCTGTTGTATTAAAGAGAGAGAAGTCCTCCCACTTTGTAGTAAATGCAAACTAAACAATACTAATTACCATTAATAACTGTCAAGAACTAGCAAGATTGGAGAAAAGTAATTGTGTTGAATTGTATTATCAAGTACAGTTGTTGATTTCCTTTTAATAATTGATGGCTGAAAACACAATTTTGCAGTTAAGAGCTATGATTTTCTCACATTGCCTAGCAACCTGTGCAAATATAGAACTGCAGATGCAAAACCAGTGACCTTTCCTTTAAGCCTGCTTTACAGTGCTTATAACTTCTAATCCACATAGCAAAAAATAAAAAAAAATAAAAAAAATCAGAAAAATTTCAAACATTGAGTTCTTCTTAGTATACTTAAAATTTCATATTACAAATCCATGGCAATGCATTTGCCTTGGGGGGAGACTGGCACATGAGGAGAGAAGGAGATAGGATGGAATCAATCCAGGTGGAAATATCTCCTTAAAATAAGACAAATGAATGAAATAATTCCTTTTTCATTTCACATATGGAAGTGGATACTCATCAAAATATATCAAATGTCAAAATATTATAAAATATGTATAAATGCAATGTTTTTAAATAAGCAAGACCATAAATGCATACGCATGAATACATTTCATCTGAACTTTGCTGAAATTCATGTAACAGTCTGCTATGAGATTTTGCTTTTTACACTTGGTGCTAAGCTCAGTTCTTGACACTGGCTAGAACTTGACATTGTTTATTCAGCTGTCTTCTGCTGTTACTTTTTCCTGCATAGTTTAATTTGTTCCTGAAAGCCTTAGTTAAGCAAAAATCTTCCAAGACATTGCAGTTATCTGGAGCAAAATAAATAAGCACTAGACTAAACATCCATGTAATCTGAGTGTTATAATCCATGTTAAAACAAAAAGAAAAAAAGGGAAGAAATAAAGGAAACAATATAAACTATTCATATTGATTTATCTTATTGCCTTATGCTTATAAATTTGTAGACAATCAGACTATAACATATAAAATAAATGCCATTCTTACATAAAATGCACTAATGTTTTAATTAAAATTTACTTGCAATTCCCTAGAAAACTGTAAGATTTTCTTCAGGAAGCATAATGACAAAAAATTCAGAAAAAAATAAGCAGCAGAACTTTGTATTACAAAATTAAGAATCAATTAGATACAGAAATCAATAAATACATCAGTTTGCTCTTTATTATGCTAAAAATACTTCTCTTAAAATTCTAGGTTTCTTAGGTTTTTGTTTTTGTTTTTTTTTCTTGTTTTCCTATACCTGGGAAACGTATGAAGTAAAATAAATTTTACATAACTTTGGGCATGTGAGTTGTCACTTCCTTTAGACAAATTGTGACACTCTCTCTGAAAAGTTACCTATTTCTGTTCATCTCCTCTCATTAGTTTCATTTTTTACATGCTAAGTCAGGTCTCATTAATCTGTTATCATAAATGACAGTTTGAAATATAACAGTTTAGTCCACTGTGCTTGCTTTTTAGATAACTGGAGATGTTCAGCACCTCAGAGTCAAGAAATTTGTGTCTAAAAGCATCACTAAAAGAAGGAACAGAATAAAAATGAGTAGGAGGAGAGAGAATAATTAAATTTTGTCACTGTTTCTTTGAAATGAAGCGCTTTAAAACATTTTGACAACCAGACGTGAATAATTCTTTTATTTAGTAGAACAAATTTTATTAATGTTCTTCAGTTTTATGCATACAACTACAATTTTATTAGCTAATTATAACTTATTAGTTAGCTAAATACTGATCATCTTTGAATTCTCAAGTTAACAATGTTCAAACCCAATTTTTTAAAATTACTTAAAGTGTGAATGCATCTAGAGCTTCTAAGTTTAAGCTTTAGTATTCACAGCTTTAGTATTCACATCCTCATTCACAGGATGAGAATAGCAGCATATGATACAAAAACTATCATGCAAAAAGATGTGTATAGTTAAATGCAGGTGTGATAATACTTTCTCTGCAGAATTTTGACTGCCAGAATATTTTATGCAAAATGTGCATTTCTTCTTCTTTGAATAACTGTTTAACTGGTCATTCCTAAAAGCAGTTACAAAAACATCCTTCAAATAGATATATATTCGAAGCAAGATAAAGCCGTGTTTTCTGGACTAACAACAAACAATCTCACTGCATCTTTCTAAATGTATTTTTCTATGCTGTTTCAAAAACAAACTTTTAAATCATAGTGGATAATTTTAAGAACTTAATTTGTTTTGAGCATGGTAGGACAAGGGGGAATGGTTTTAATTTAAGACGGGAAATTCAGGTTAGATGTTAGAAGGAAGTTCTTCCACTCAGAGGGTGGTGATGCACTGGAACAGGTTGCCCAGAGAGGTTGTGGATGCCCATCTCTGAAGGCATTCAAGGCAAGGCTGGATGTGGCTCTGGGCAGCCTGCTCTAGTGGCTGGCGACCCTATCCAAAGCAGAGTGGTTGAAACTAGATGACCTTTGAGGCCATTTACAACCCAGGCCATTCCATGATTCTATGATATCTAATCTATAACTGTCCAACTGAAAAAGGATATTACAAAAGAAATCCTATTTTTTATAAGAGCTCCCATGATAAAAATAATGTTTTCTGACAGAATTTTCACTCTAGGTTAATTCATTTGGCCTTTGGAGAAAATTTAGTTGAATCTACTGTTTGAAACACACACTGCCTCCTTTCCTCACCTGGGAAACATATGCATTAAAGATATCAGTCACTTTTTAATGCATTATTGGAAAAGACTGAAGTATTATAGCAATAAAGATAATGAAATTCAAGTAAAACTTCTATTTTACTGAGGTACTACAAGTTATTAAGCAATGATTTATTCTGGTTGTTGATACAGAAATCATAAATATTAAAACTGCTTCAGATCAGCATCTCCAGAAGCATCCACATCAAGTTACTCTAATAAGACATTATGTATAAACTTTGCCTAATCTTTGCAAGTTTCCTATTTATGTTTTGCGTTAACATCCCTGAAGATCATATTACTTTCATACTTCTAGTTAACAACAGTAGAAGTTCTACTGCAAGTCCCACCAAGAAAAGTTTCATGTAGCATATGGGTAGGCCTTAGAACCCCCTCCTGCTAAGTGAAATTAATTTAAAGTTTGAAAAATCCTAATGGAATACTTAATGTCATCTCCACGTTCACACACTGGAAGTATTTAAGTAAACTACATTTTTTCATTTCCAATAATTTATATAATCACAACTGCCTTTACAATATTTCTTTATTCTTTTAGTCTTACTTTCTTGTCATCACAATTATCCACAAAATCCTCAATCCTCTTTTTAAACGCAACACTAAATAAACAGTATCTTGTTATGCTTCGCAGTAGTAGTTCAAAGAGGTTTATTTATTGTATTCACTTTTAATCTAAGGATGCTTACAAATCACCTCTTGAAACTTTAGAACTTAACTGTTTCAGGAAATCTCATCACTAGATATTTATAGACGTAGATAGAGACAGGAATATTAACATTTACAATTAAAATGCAGAATGAGGCCTAAAAATAAAAGCAAATATTACAACCTTGTAGCATAAATCCTACACTGTACACAGTTAAGTTAAAAATGGCCTCTACCTTTCATATTCTGAGTAAGAACGATCTCTAGCTTTCCATATTTTTTAAAAGCAACTGAGATGAACTCTTCACAGAAATTACTGATGAAGCATTGCAAAACCATAGCTGTGCTAACACAGCATGAAGAGGGAGAGGTAGAATATCACAGAATCATAGGATAGCTTTGGTTGGAAGGGTTCTTACAGATCACTCAGTTACAAACTCTATGTGATAGGCAGGGCTGCTGCCCACTGAGTCAGTCTTTCCGGGGCCCACCTAACCTGGCATTGAGCACCTCTAGAGGAGGGACACCCAAAGCTTCTCTGGGCAGCCTGTTCCAGTGCCTCACCACTCTCACATCTAGCCTAAATTTCCATCTAACATCAAATCTAAATCTCCCCTCCTTTAGTTTAAAGCCACTTCCCCTTGTCCTATTACTATCAGACTGTAAAAAGACACTCACTCTCCTGTTTATATGTTTCCTTCAAGTACTGGAAGACCACAATGAAGTCTTCCCAGAGATCTCTTCTCCAGGCTAGAAAATCCATGCTTTCTAATCCTGTCTTCAAAGAATAAGGGCTCCAGCCCTCTGATCATCCTTGTAGCCCTCCTCCAGATCCACTCCAAAAGACCTATATCTTTCTTGTCCTGGTGGCCCCAGAACTGTACGTAATACTCCAGATGGGGGCCTCACATGGGCAGAGCAAAGGGGAACAATCCCCTTCCTCTCCCTGCTGGTCACCCTCTTTTGATGCAGTTCAGGATACTGTTGGCTTTCTGGGATGCAAGAACATACCACTGCTTCATCCACCAGGACCCCTGAAATCCTCATCATGAGCTGCTCTCATGAGTTATTCTCCCAGTCTGCACACATACCCTAGATTGCTTTGGCTCAGTATCTTCCATAGTAAACTTGCTCCAACTGCTTTTGACTTGTTACACATTAGAATCATGTTTCCATCAAATGCCCAAATGTTTCCTTTCACGGCAAGGAAATGATGTGCCTGTCTGTATAACCAATTAAAGGTTTCTGAGTTTTTTTGTGTGTGGTTTTATTTTTTTATTTTTTCTACTTTTTCAGTGCACAGTTATCTTAAGGGAAGCTTTGAATCTTTTTTCTGATGGATGAGTCTCTGAAACTGCCTTGGGCTTCCTTACTGATTAAGTTGAGAGTACTGAGATAAAAGGTAGAATAAAATAGCTTAGCAAAAAAGAAACAGTACAAAGTTTCAGGCAGTGTGATATACTGGTATTCACACATTCTAAGTTCCATGCTAACTAATTATTTTCATCTCTTGGCAAATAATGAAAACAGAATTTTGTGTTGTATTTTTTGTTCATATTCTGATTCCTAAATTTTTTCAACATATCCTCCTCATTTCTCATCAGTAGAAACACTGTAAAAGCTAAAAGCAAATATGTGCAAACAGTCCAGTGTGCCTTTTTACAGTACACTGAAGTCAAAACAGTAATAGCAGTATACAATTCTCTTTCAATTTCATGCCAATTATAAGTTACTGACAATTTTATTCTGTGACTTTAGATACACTTAATGCTGTCATCAGAAGATCACTACTATCTGCTTCTTTAAGTAACCGTCATTTAATTTCTGTTCTTATGCTAGTCATAAGGAATGAGCTTTACTGAACAAAGTACATCTGTTTCAGAGATCAAAGCAATTATTTTTTTTCTTACTTTTCTGTAACTCACCATCTTGCAGTATATGCTTCCATTGTAGTTACTATACATGTACTATCACACACACTGCATATAATAGAATGGTATTCCAAAATTAACCCCAGCTGTGACAATTGTTTTCAACTTACTAACTGGAAGCTATCGACTAGGAACTTTAAAGGATAATTCATTAGCTCATCTCTAGGATAAAAGCCTGTATTTATGTTTTTTATTTTCTTTTTAACCCTCTGACTTCTACACATCTTATAAAACTTCTGATGTGGATTTCAAATCTCACCAGACATGTGGCCTGAAGCCTGAGCACACAAAACAGTCTGCACAATGATAACTGCACATGAAAACCAGAGAATTAACTTCTAGCTACCAGAGAATTAGAGAATATTGATAGTTTAACATTAGAATATTTTTAACTATAAAATATGATTTTCCTATTTAAGGATAAAAGTTTTGAATCTTTTTCAACATCCCCCCTCTTTTTTTTTTTCCCAGAAATGCATAAAAATAACATGCAGCTTGCTTTTATATCATTTCTGCCCTTAATTCAAAAGGCGATGCCATTCACAAGCAGTCTCTAATATGCAGCTACATTTGAGCCGCATACATATTTTACTTCAGCTTTCTTGACAAAACGTTTCTGAGGGTTTCTAATCATAGAAGTGACTTAAAAGAACAGAAGTTTTATTTAGAACTTAATTGAGAACCTTTAGGAATCTTTATGGAAGATGAAGAGCAGATGTAATTAATGTAAAGCCCTCATTCTGTATGGCTGGCACAAGTAAATATCAACCAAGTGCCTTAATGTTCATTAAAGAATACAGAATTTAATAAGAGATTCTGCTGTTAAAAACGAAGTACAAACAGACTGGATAATGTACATTTGTGTTGTCAAAAAACCTTCAGCTTTAACAGGAGATTTTTATATCTTATAGGTTCTTCCCTAGGTTCACTTGATGTAAGCATGAAGTTCTGATGCAAGATTACTGCTTTCATGGTAAAATAATCAGAAATCAAAATAAGGAAATCTGAGAACTAGTTTCTAAATCCAGTATCTTTAATCCTGATCAGTAACTTCAATAGATCTTTACTACTTTTTTTTACTTGACTTCCTGGAAGATGGTCTCTACAGGACATGAATGGAGTTATTGTATCCCCTACTACAATGGAGACGTTGGATTTTTGCTGGATTCTGAAGGTGTAAAAGAAAATTTCAGAAAATGACCACAATATGGACAGTATTCTGACTGATGGATGTTCCACAAATGGGAATTTAAGTACTTAAAAGTATCTAATTATCTAAGCAGGTTGCACTGAAACTCCATCTAGCCATAGCAGATCAGAATATTTTACTGATCTTCTCCCTTCATCTGTGTCTTCCTTCAACAGGTAAAACCTTCCCTTACTCTTGCACAACAGGGCCTGTTCCATGGTGGTATATGAGGTAGATATAAAACCAAAGGTTGGATTTCTTGTTCTCTATGAGCTGTGTGAGAGAAGCAGCTAAACTGGCAGCTGTGCTTTGCATACCATGAAAATCATCGGGTATGAAGAAAAATAAGAAAGAGTCAAATAGAGAACTAAAAGTACCAATTTCTAGGGAGTCACTCCTGATAAAACATATCAAAGCAGGGTTTCCCTAGTTTCACTGTTTCCTCACTTACTTTAGTTTCCTCAGCAGCTATAAGATGATCCAGAATCCATGAAGAATAGAGAAGTGTTCTTGCGAAGTTAGAATTTAGTTTCTTTTTAACTCTCCTACATAGAAACAATTCAAACCAAGGTATGTGTAGCTTTATAAGAATATCAGCCTGCCATTTTAACTATCTAAAGCTAAAAGCAGTAATTTCTTTGAATAGGGTGTCTGGAAGGAGAGCAACGCACTGAGAAATGCCTGTATTTAGGAGATCTGGTGGACAGGCATCTTGGAACATAGATCCAGACTTCACACTCAGACAAACACTGAAATACTGTGTGTGTTTGGAGTCTAGATAGATGTAGTTTTGTTTGGAGTCTAGATAGATGTAGTTCTGATTAATGTTAAAATGTAGCTGTGTAATAATTTAACACCTTTCTCCACCTCAGAAGGGATACATATTTAAGTTCTTCACATAGTTTCTACATAACAAAATAAATAAATAAATAAATAAATCAAAAATACAAAAATTCAAAATCAAAATTCCCTTGTTGTCTTTGTCATGCATCATCAGTCAGTACTAAAGGTACAGCTGGGAGGTAAGTTAAACTTTAGAATCTACTATCCATCAAAAAACATGATTTAGTGCTTTAGTACTTTATAAAATTGTTATACAATATAACATCTTACACTAGGTTTTAGAATTAAGGTTCAAGGAGCGATATACAGAATTAAGATTCAGTGTAGATGAGGTAAAGGAACATGTGAGACAAGATGCAATAAAAGCTTTGAACTACACAGTAGAAGGAATCAACTTAAATAGCTTATTGCTATGGCTTTCATTGACCACAGAATGTCATGCATATTAGTGTAAATGATTTTGAACTTCATAAAACAAGCACTACACAGTCAAAAAGACTAAGGAGAATTATAGTAAATTGATGTAAAGAAAACACAGTAAAGATTTCTCCTTCCATTAAAATTGTAGTTACAGCTTTGTGTGAGAAATACAAGTATCAAGGTTTCACAAAAGCTAAGGGAGATTGTCTACAGACTATATGTATTTTGTTTTAACACCAGTAAGCTTTCTGTCAGGACTTGCAATCTATAATACACTGATTTTCACATTACAGAATAGCATATTCTGCTTTGTTACAATTCTTGAAGTAGAATGAAATTGCTAAGCTGATGTTATTTTGCATTCAGCAGTGTTTTAGAAGAGAATTAATATTCTAACATGCTTATTCATCCACAAAAATAAAAAAAAAAGAGAAGTAAGGAGGAAATGAAGAAAGAGGGAGGGACCAGGGACAAAGAAAACAAACCAGTTTTGTGATTTAAGCCTGAAGGCTTACATGCCTCATCACTCAAGGGAGCTATACTGAGTGAGCAGCCAAAAACTGCTCCCTTCTACGTTATGCAATTCTGACACAGGGTTCTGAAGACACCATGCCTGAGTAGCACGGACATCAGCCATTTCTGCCGTCTGCCCCACAGTGGGAATACCAGACGAAATCAAACCAGTTCACTAAGTGAATATAGTGACAAGCAGTTTGCTACAGCTGATGAACTGTGGAAAAATGTTTGAAGTTGAGTACTAGCCATTAACAGAAAGAAAAATAGGTTGTACCTCTGAAGTGAGAGAGACTTAAAAAATACAAAGACAGTGTGTCACAAATAAGTAAACATCTTTTCCATCTTGAAATGGAAATCAGAAAAAAATAAGAGTGATTAAAGGAGAATTAAAAATAATCTTAGGAGCCATTATTTAGTAATTCAAAATTATATACAATTCATGATGCTATGCCTGCTCTTTTAGGGAAAATAACTGATCATTATCAAGCCTAGAGACTTGGGTGTTCCCATACCCATGATCCAAGTTTTGACTGAAGAACATTAGTGGTGTCAATCTTACTTTTATCCTCAGGATAGCTAAGTAAATTTTTTCAAAGATGGCTGAAAAATCTAGAATAAATATTAATATCACATAATCTTGGGGACTCTTCCAATTCCAGGAAAAGTGATAGGAAATGAGATGAGAAATTCATTGCCATCTTATTCCAAAGAAGAAAAAGATCAGCAAAAAATTACAATAGTTGAGATCCTGACATCCATGGTCTGTAGCTTGTTATGCAAGACCTATACAGATTGTGAAAGCAAATGCTTAGGATCATGACTGATTTAAATATCATAGATTTATGAGTTGAAATAGAGAGTGACTTTAATTGGAAATCGAACACTGAAAATGACATTTTCAGCAGCATTTTCTCAGATGGAGGGGAAGGATGAACAATTAGTAGAAACCCAAACTGACACATCTACCTTACAAATTAATGAGGTGTCTGCTTGGACCTAAAATCTCATCAGGACTAGAGGGAAGAAACAAAATTTGTAAGCTACAAACTTGCAAAATTGCAAGTTATATTCACAGACTACATGACAGAATTTGTTATCAACTAAGCTTCTTTGGAATACACTCATTATACTACTCACAGAAGTGACAGCCATATTTTAATTTAATAGCAGAGACTAAGCAATCCTTACCTATAACCTGTGAGGGGCCACAGATACATTACAAAAAAAAAAGAAACACATTGGTTTCATAAAAGTTGAATATTTGATAAGACAGTTGATTCAGCATAAAAATATAATGATAACTCCCAGTTTTTAATTCAGGTTCAGAACACTACTCACAAAAATTTCCACTAAAGCTCAATATTTTGAATTTAATAGCCAAAAATCCAGCATCTATCCCTAATGAAAACAATACTTCCGTTTTCACAAAGTTCAGACCATGTTTTTCTGAAGATATAATCCTGACATTCAGAAGAACATCTCTGATTTACCAGAAATTAAGAATAAGTTAATAAACCCAGAACTCATTCTCCAGTTCAAGGTGTGTTCTTGTCCCAAACAGGGATTTCTAGGTTTGCATTAACCTCCCAGTTCAATTGCCTCACATATTATGGGAGTCTGCGCTTACAAACACAGGATCATATCTACTCACAGGAAATCTACTCCATGAAATCTTCAGTCATAACTCAAATATTTCAGCTCAGAAAAGAGAATGGGTTAATTTTTTTTACTTATGTTTTAAAAACTTTTAGTCATAACATTCCTTTTTATTATTATTATTATTCTCAGACATGAAAAATCCACAGACACACTTGCCTTGTAACTTCTGCAAGACCTCAAATGGAGCTTGTAATATTCACTGAGACATTCCAAGTGCTCCCTGAAGTTCAAGCTTTCACATCTAATAACTCGAAAACTTACAAAACCATTCTTAGCAAAGCTGTCTTGTACTCCTGCTTTAATCAATTATCGTCTCATCTGTCATACACATTCATGAGGAGCATTATGGGGAACTGGTCAGCTACTACTTTGACCAGCTCACTTCCTACACAAAACAATGTCATGGATCATTTATTCAAGTGGTTCACAGACCATTTCCAAGACATGATATTTTTTTTAAATCTTGGGGAAGAAACATCAAGTCTCCATGCATTTTCCATTTGGGTCATTTTAATCACAAGCCTGAAGAACTAATCACTAACTAAGCAAAATCCATTCTCCAAAGAAGTATACAAAAGATTAAAGCAACTAGTAGTTTGAAATTAAGTAAAACCAAAATAGTTTACGCTTGATAAGCTTTCACTGTAACTGCCACGCATCTAAAACAAAACAATTTCAAAAGGAACTTCTCCCTATTTATGTGACAGTTCATCCAATGATTCTAATTGTGCCTATGAATACATTTACCCACACAGCATAATACTAGTGGTAGCTAGTGCAAAAGCACTGGTACAAAGGCATCCTTTTTTGTTAATAAGGAGAAATAGGGTGGGGAACTAAAAATACACCATTAACACAGAATGCCTAGAGAGTTGGGTTTTCATTCATCTGTAGAAAGATTTAGAAATTATGAGCTGATGGTCTTTTTTTTTTTTTTTTCTGAAGTCAAAGCATTTTTAGGTTTATGAGAAGCTACTCGCTCACAGAGGTTTTAAAAATAACATTTAGGCAGAAACCAACAGTAGAAGCTATTGTAGACAGCCAAGAGAAAAGCAATGAAGCAGACAGTAAATGAGGTATTTTATTTACAGTTCAGGTTTTCACCTCTGTCTATTGGATTTATGTGGCAAGATTTTGGTAGCAGGGCTGCAGGTCTGACTCAGTGAGCAGAACCCAGCAGTGCTCCACGTTCAGAGCAGAGCATCTTCAGCTGCCCCAGAGGGACCCACCACCGCCACAGCTGAGCCATGAGCAACACTGGGTGTGTGCCCTGGGGAGAGCACATCTAAGAGAGGGGAAATCTGCTGTGCAACAGCAGCTGGGAGAGAGGAAAGAATGATGTGAGAGAACACCCCTGCAGGTACCCAACTCAGTGCAGGAGGAGCTCCAGGCACAGAGCAGCAGCTCCCTGCAGCCATGGAAAGGCCCACGGAGGAGCAGGCCATGCCCCACAGCCCACGGGTACCGTGCAGAGAGCAGATCTCCCCATGCAGCCACAGAGGAGCCCACAGAGCAGTGGTGGATGTGGCCTAAAGGAGGCACAGCCCACGGACACTTTCACAGGACCGGCCTGGGTCAGAGCTGCAGCCCATGAGGGGCTGCCTTGCAGTGGGGCAGGAGGAAGCTGTGCCTGAGTGATGCTCCTAAAGGATGGGCACCACAGTACAGACTCGCATTGGAGTAGTTCTTAAATTACTGCAGTTTGATAGCAGCCCATGCAGGACCAGTTTGGGAAGTACGGCACCAAAGAGGGAGGCAACCCACTTGCAGCAGAGGAAGAAAAGGAGGAAGAAGGAATGCCAGATCATGAAGTGTTATGGACTGACCTTAATCCTCATTCCATAATCCCTTGTACCACTCCAGGGATGACATAGAAGAGATTTAACGGTGGGAGGTGTTTTCAGTTTGCCTTTTTTTCTCCTATTAATCGTTCTGGTCTCTTTGAAAAAGGCAATAGATTACATTTGTCTCCCTATACTGAGTCTGTTTTGCCCACGATGGTAATTGCCTCAATCCTTGAGTTTTATTTCATTATATTTCCTCCCCCACCCATTTATGAGGGGGAATGAGAAGCACTGTGGTGATGCTTAGCTGCCCATCATTTTTAAGCCACCGCACCATGTTCTAGAAATCTGAGAAATTCTTAGCTAAAAAAGACCAAGGTTTCAGACTTCTAACATCAAATCCCCAACTATTTAATAAGGACCACATTTACAAAAAGAATCTCCAGTTCACCTGCTTTACCATATTAAGGGGAAAAAAGGTAGGCAGAAAAAAAAAAAAGCATCCAAAGAAATAGAACACTGGAGGCATTGGGAGCACTGGGATGTCTCCTTAATATCCCACAATGGTGTTACTATGATTTGGAATTTGAATGCTGAATCCCATCAAGGTTTCAGAAAATAAAGGAACAGAAAAGTCTCATAGCAAGCCTTTGTACATTCTCAGTAAGCAAAGAATTAAGCCAACATAGTAGAACTAGGTATTTTAATTGTCTGTATTAATATTCCATAGAATATGAATTTTGATATGATACTTTCTGGTTATGATGAAATACATGTTGGAAATTATTTCCAGAAAAAAATATTAAAAATCAAAATAATTTGGGAGAAATTTGGAAACAGAAAATAAAAGCCCTCAGAGTAATTATAATCCTTTGTATCTTGCTGTGACACAAAGCTTTCACAGTCTTTTTCAAGCACAAAAGACAAGAAATCAGCAACAACTACAGGAAAAGGGACAAAATGCATGCTACCAGGATTCTCTGCAGTGGAAGTAGACACTAGGAATATTTTTTCCTACCTTGAAAATTTAAAGAAAAGAACAATCACATGTCAGCTCCCACTGCATCATTTTGAATAACAAATACATGTTATTTTCTATTTCCCATTTTGCTTTTGACAAATAGATTTTATTCAAATCACTTGTAAAACTTGTGTTATATAACCATGTGGAGTATAAAAGTTACTCCCAAGCAAAACCATGCAGTCCCAAGTCATGATTTTAAGAGTCAAAGCTTTAGAAAACCAACACCAAGAAAATCTCAGAAAGTTCAGTTAGGGTTATGGGAATCTGCAGTCCTGTGAAACACACGAACTTCTGCATAGCCTGCATCTTGCTTTGCAAAACAGTGCTTCATTTCCTCGAAGTTGGCTTCAGGTAGTGGGATCCACTCCCCATCAAAACTGCTGTTGCAGTCCTATTTCAGTTTTCACTTCTCAGAGACTGCATGGAATAACCCACAATCATTTTCCAATAGCAAAGTTGCATACGTGTATACACAAGCTAGAACTGAAATATGGCTCTTCTAAATAACAGAATGCTAGCTAGCCTTTGGCAAACAAATAAATAAATAAAAAAGGAGAGAGAGAGAGAGAGAGAGGAAGGGTGGGAGGGAGGAAGGGTGGGAGGGAGACAGAGGGCAGAAGATCCAGCACTAAGAAATCCTGCCTCCAGTAGTAATATTTTCATTCTTCTCAACTGAACAACAGAAGTACATACAAGAAAGATAGAAAGTGATTTCATTTAGAAGGCCATGGGAAATGTTTTCTTCAGTCTCTGCAACAAAACGTGAGGCTTAAGTATATGCATAAACAAATTTTATAATTGTTATCTATCAATTCTGCTAATTAATAATTAGCTCCATAAGTAATTTTAAAAGTCTGTAAACAAAGGAAAATGTTTTATAAAGCAGTTCTCATATATGACAGTAATGACACCAGGCTATATTACCTAAATATCTGTATAGCTAGCTGTAATGACACTATGAATCTGTGTATGGGAACTGTTGAATCACAGCCTGATCAGTGGATTGATCACCTGAGGCGAGCACCTAGTCAGCCACAGGGGGCACAGGTGAAGGTGATATACCTGTGTGATTGGAAGGGGTGGAGCCTGGCTCCACTTCTCCCAAACCCCATTTAAGGGCTGACCACCACCAGGGAAGGATCTTTTCTCGGAGATCCCTCCAGTGTGGAGTTAACGGCGAGCCTCTATCATCAGAAAGGTGATCTACTCTCTTTTTGTTATTCTTTCTGTATATAAGCCTACTTAAATATACCATCTTCCATACTATTTCCATTGAATATCATTCTTGGGGGCTATTTACCCTACAATCTGATCAACACAGGATGGAACTTTAGAATTAATTAACAAAATAAGATGTATTGGGATATGGCTACATCAGCACAATACTTTAAATGAGAAGTATATTTTTTAAACAAATCTCACTACTCTCCTTTAGTGACTTTTGATTCATGTTGCAGAGATCTGAATGTGTAACTAGATTCATATTGTATTCAGCTGAAGTCTAAGATACTCTGCTGGGCCATCCCACCTCAACTATTGATCATGCAAATCCACAGGACTAGCAAGACTTTAACAAATAACTTGTTATTACAGTGCTCACAGTAAGGACACACTCGTTAGACCCAAGTGTTTCTCTAGTCTCTCTGACCCCATTTAGCTGCACCAGTTTCTTGTATGAGAAGGCTGTTTTTAAAATAATTCAGAATAATTCTTTGGTGAAAAAAATAAAATTCTCAGAGATGTAGGATGATCAAGGGAGATTATATGGCTAAAATGAAACACATGCCTCAAAAAAGTCAGAAACAATGCACTTAATTTGTGAGTATTGGGATTCAAGTTCCTGGATTCACATACGATGGCAGACATTAGAGAAATTAAATCCCCTCTTTTCCTCAGCCCTCCTCCACAGTACCCACTGGCACCAGCTGCTTTAAAGCAAGAAATAGTAGCTTCACTGTTCCACGCAGCCATAGAGCCTTGCACAAATGCTTTCCAGCAGACCTCCAGAACACAGTACTGTCAAGTCTTTGTGTTTTACCCATTGTTCAACTGACCAAAAATATAACAAAGAGAATAACTTTTACTCCCACGCAAAATATCAAACTGCAACTCTTGCTAACCAGACAGTCTAAATATGAACCCAACAAAAGTTCCTTGCTTTTCATTGACCTTATGTAGCTGAATGCTTCTGTGTTTACTATAGGTAATTAGCTTATACCCAAGCTTTCTCTTGTGATTTGATCACCACCAAAGCAGTACAAATTTATTTTAAAAGCCACCAGTTAATTGTCTAGAAGCTTTGATTCATTTTCCAGGGGACAGAGTTTAACTCCTCAGTAAGATACCATCCAAAGAGCATAACATTTTGTAGAAGTTTTCCTTAACCTGCAGCCTTTTTATCATGATAAAAACATTAGAATGGAATGATTTCTGCTCTATTCCTGCCTTCACACTCTCATCAGTCATGCTTGCTTTATGAAACAATTAAGGAATTAAAGGCTTTTCTCACAACGAAGTGAGACAAAACTATGCACTGGGGTCAATCAGCAAGCCTCCACCTCTCCACAGTCCTGCTGTCCCTGGCCATGGGACCCCACCCAGCCCCAGACACACTCACATGGCATGGTCCAGTCCAGCTTCAGCTCAGCCCTGTCTTAGGGAGGTGTCTCATGCCTGGAGCTGGAGCTGACCCCATGCTCTCAGTGTCCCACTTCTGCTGAGATACTGGGAAGGGCTCTGCTTGTCCCAGCTGTAGACACAAGGACTAATAAACAGAGACCACTTAATACATAACCCGAACTAAAACATAGCTAGAACTCTTATGGCCGTAAATCCTTCTTCATCATCGCTTAGTGGTTTTGCAGGTTTTTGTTGTTGTTATCAGTGTCCTTGTTTTCAAATATCAGCCTCAATCCCAAGGAAAAGACAGTTTGTTCAATATTCTGCTAATTAATCAGTCCTCAATCACTCCATATCATTTTTTAGACTTTTCTTCTCTTTCTACTCCAAACACACAAGTTAGTCAAACTAGCATAAAGAGTTGTAAGAACACAAAAGAAAACAAAACTCTTTATGTTGTATTCTGCGCAGTGACAGGCTAAGAGACTTTGCCCAACAGTATCCATCTCTTCTAAATAATGGTTAATAAGCCAAAACTAAAAATTCCTTGCAACATTATACAGTGGGTTTTTTTGCACATTGCTAATCAAAATGAATCTTGCTAATTAAATATGTCTTTAAATCATTTTACGTATTGCGAAAAGACTTTTGAGTAGCATTTGAACCAAGAATCTCAAAGCCAAATATAGATTGTTTGACATCAGGATACAGTAAGATTGATATTTTCCTTCCCAGCTCTTCAGCCCTAAACAGATTAAACATCAAATCACTGACAGAGTTGCAGAATGTTAGATCATAATGGGTCTTTTTTAAGCATGCCTTTGAATTAAGGCAGGCATTAGAACTGTAGCAGGCCTGGGATTTGGAAAGCAGTACTTAAGCAGCATGTTGCCCGTCATCTCATGCTGTGAACATATTCATAGTAGTTCTATGAAAGTCCCATGACTGCTGGTGGAGCATCTGTTCACTACCAACAAAGATTTGGATGTTACACCAGAATCTGTCTTATTTTTACCAATTGACATTTTACAAACACAAAACTTTTGCAACAGAATTCTTTTATTTGGGCTTTCTCATGTAAACATTCTAATTGTTAAATATATACTTTCACTACATTTACCAGGCTTCAGTTACACTCAAGATTAACACTGAATCTTACAATTAGGTATTATCTAAAAACACATACACATTTCCAGAGATGTTAACAAGAAATTGGAATCTTGGAACAAATGGATATGCTGTATTTAAGTCCTTCTTATAAGTAAACTACTAATGCACCTCTTCACAAAGCAGTAATCATACTGTCAATTCACAGTTAGATTCTTGGACTGACACTGACCTTTACCACCTCAGACCTTGATCAGTGCTGAAGAGTGTGTATACACTGGTTCCACACAGAGATTCAACAACCAGTTTCAGCAGGATATTCCAAGAAAGAAACAAAAAACATCTCATGGTGCCCTTTGAGCTGAGTGCATAGTTTACTTCAAACATCTAGTTTTGTGTTTACATGCTTACTGTATCAATTAGGCTCACTTCATGAGCCTATTCAGGATCAAATCCTGATGATTGCATTTAAAACCCACAAGCTCTCTCCCAGGTTTTCTTCTTAGCACAATCTGGAGCATTCCACAATGGCACATGTTGGTCATTCTCATCCAACCACGCAACTTCAACTCAGTTGACCTAGCAGGCGCATAACTGGAGAAAGGATCACCTTCAGACAGACAGGATGGAGACAGAACAATTACAGCTTCCATTTCTGTCCTCATAAGAGCAACTCTGTCAACTCTTTAGCCCCCTTTTAATGGACCTCAAACAAGTATGTGACCAGTCAATCTTTTTTTACCCTAATATAGCCATGGAAGAAAAACACTCACATACCTACATATACACAACATACGCAAGTACGTGTATGCACATACGTGTTACTTCTAGAGACAGCCATCTGATCTCCAGCATTGTTAATACCAGGACAGAGAAGAAACAAGGAATAGGCAGTGTGAAATTCTAAAGTTTCTTCTTCATTCACATCTATTCTAGTCAATGCATATCTCAATGGAAGGGAGCAAGAAAGCTGAGCAAGGTATGTTTGTCACAGGCAATTTTCCTGAGTGTTCTCAGACTAGAAGGCAGCCACATCAGCATATCCTGTACTTGAGAATGGTTGTTCAGGGATTTCAATAAATCAGATTATCCCATAATCCAATAGTAACATTTAGCATACTACATATTAAGAATTCACTGTAAAATTGTTATGCTAATTAGACATTCATAAGCGAAGTACAAAGAATAGAATAACCATGGAATTACATGGTGGTATGGAGGAGCTGATCATTGCCAATTACATACCAGTCTAGTTTTTCAATAGGATTACATTTCAGAATAGAATATAGTTCCAGCACCTCCACTGGACATCACTAAACCAGCATCAGATTCCATGTACAGTCCTTTATACCCTTTAGATACAAATGCCCGTAAGTACTTTCATGCTTCACTCTGATGTGTAAGACAGATTTACCAGCCATTTTGTGTAGTACAGCAGAAAATAATTACATGAGAGAGAAGAACAGCACATTCTAGGACATATGCTGAAAGAATAGGTAGTTTAAAAGCAGTAATATCACCAGATAATTGTTAAGGAGCTAATCACTTCACTGTCATCACTTAATTTTCCACAGGCTCCCTCCACCTTGCTCACACTCCAGCATTGCTTGAATAAAGGTTTCCTAAATTAAACTGCTCTTGTATTGTGAGTTGCTCTTTTCTTCAAGTTCCACACTGACAGTGTTTTGTGGAATGTTTATTACATTACTTTGTGCAAAATGTGTACTGACATATCTGCTTTTCCTGTAAAAATCCAAGCCTGAAAAATACAGAGTAAGCTACTCATACTGCTACAGTGTATTTTAGCTTAATTGCATGCTAAGATAACAACTAAAAATGTAATTTAATTTTTTGAACTAAACATATTCATTGATGTCTAATTGGAGGCATCACCTTTTTCCACAGCTGAAGCATAATGAGAAGGAAGCAATTTCAAAGTGTGCAGAGAGCCTTTGGCTGCTCTCAAGTAGAGCAAGTTGCCATAGCAACTGCCATCCCACCCTCGATCTGCTCTGAGGAAATGGCAGACCAGGGTGCAGCTGCAGCATCAGTGCAGGCTGTCTCTGCCAGCACAAAGCACAGCTGCACACCTCTATATCTGCTATTGTTGCCACATGGACTGAAAATAAGTGTCAAAAAGATAAAAGGAAAATGAACTCATTAAGTAGGTCCCATTAGAATATTAAAAAACAGAGCATAAAACACAGCTACATTTTCTGCAAGGCACGAGTTGTCTGTCATCATGACCTTGACATTCAGTTGTACAAATTTACCCTTGGGTAAGAGAATTTACAAGGGCATATTCTCTTCAGGTTCAACATCTTTCACTCTTCTCATCTCTAAATGAGATTTATCTTAGTAAGGCGACAGCAAATCAAAACCTCTGTTACATCAGATGTACTTGTGTGCATTTACAGGATTATTGATTTGGAAATCTGGCATCTGCAAAATGCAAAACTAGCCAATTAAGCTTAGGAAATGCTTTCCACATCAGCTGATCTACCCAGTTACATGCAGGATAATAGTACTTATCCACACAACTGTGAAATAGTCTGGAAAAATGAGAAATGACTGTGATCATTAATAACCACATTATCAGACTATAAAAAAATGCAGCCTTTCTAACTTGATCAGGCTTCTATAGATAGCCGTGGTCATTTCAGAATTTATTTTCACTGTGCAATGATTGTCGTCTCTTATCAGTCCACCTATTTTGAAAGTCAGCATCTAAAGAGAGAGAGATACCTTTTATTAAACCAAATGGTTCAGTCCAGAGGAGCAAAGCAGGATTTGTGTGCCCTAAAGCTCAATCTTTCTTTCTCAAGTCTAACGTGAGCCAAGCATGCACTGGAAACAATTACTATGGATGCAATCTAGTTAAGATGAAAAAAACATCCAAAATTCAAGTCTAAGCATTCAGGTAATGAGTTTTAATGAGTTTTGTTACTGATATGTATGCTATTACAGAGCAAACAAAATTAGGGCCTAAGACTTTGCTGTTGGGTTTTTTTGTTTGTTTTTAATAGCACACAGGGATTTTTATAAACACACATTTTTTATTTTTATTTACATTTATTTACAAATAAACATTTTTTCCCTTTTTTCCCCAGACACCTACTACTATTTCCAAAATTTCATAACGTATTAATAAAACTCAATGATATCCAGAGTAACTATGTCCCATTTAGTTTAATCTTTTTGTGTGCCTTTGTCAGACCTGAAGAAAAGCTTGCAAACTTCAGCCTTTTACTCTTTTCAAAGTAAGTGAGGTTGCCAGTCTTATAACATTGGCTATCACAGCTACACAATGCTGCTATTAAATTTGGTATCTGGTTTATAGTAAATAAACATATTCAGTATTCTGTGATAAATCCATTAAAAATCAAATTGGTATCAAGTGGAAAGTATGATCCCTCTAACTATGCCCTGTATAACATTTAATAATAGGAAAAAAGGAATGGAAATATCATTCAGACAAAAAAAATTGATGTGATTTTTTCCTTGATGTCCATAATCTCCCATCCTTTCCCTCTATCTGATTATCCATAAAATGGTAGAAAGCACTGTTAAGATCCAAAAATTTTCTATCAAAAACACACTACATATCAGTATAATGTGCAAAAAAAAAGTGTCTTAAATAATGCAATTTTAATTAGTATGTTCAATAGGAAAATTCTTAGTAAATATGGTAGATTACTCAATGGTAACACAACTTGCCAAGGCAGAGTCAGCTGGAAAGGTGCTAAAATATCTGTTTCATAGTATACAGAAACTCAGTTACTTGTTTACAGCTTGTGCAATTCTGAGGTGAGGAAAACATCAGTGAGTCCAAATTTAAGTGGCACTCTTTTAACAACAAAAAGAATAGTAAAGGTTGGAACTAACACAATTATAGCAGATCAGTTATATAGAGGCTAAAACAGACATCCAAAAGAAGCATAGTTACAGATGCTAAACTCTCTATGATTTTGCAATGCTTGAAATACTATGATTGTGCAATACTTGAAATGTAAACCATTATGTCTTCAGAAAGATTTTATTCCTGTTCACAAAAAGAATTGAAAAGAATCTGGCCTACATACAGTTTCTTGTAAACTAAATTTAAGAGACTTCTCCAAACCAGACAATGTGGTTTCAATACTGGAACCTTTAGTGGAGAGCAAAATCATAAATTAGGTACTATGCTGAATTTCTTCTGTAAAACATCCACGGGATGTCAGGAAAACACATGAAGTTAGACAAAGAGCAGTATAGAACATCAGTTGTGCTCCTCCAAAACACCTTTATGTATGGTTTTGTATTGGTAACTAAAAGTCACATCAACACAAAGCTTATCATCCAGATGTGCAGTGAGATTTTCTGTTTATTCTTAAGCTTTCCTGCCTTAGGATGACTCATTCTCTAAAGGCTTTGAAAAACCTAGCTTATGCCATTAGAATGTCACATAAGGAAAGGAGAGCACATTTCAACAATATTTACTATAAAAATTATATTTTGGCAATTTCAGAAAAAAAATGTCAAATCTTCTGTTCTGATAAGATTAAAAGTATATTATATAAAGATCTTTTTTAAAAAACTTATTGGGGAAAAGCCAATTGAACAAAAATCTCTAGATAAAACATACAGAGCAGCAAAAATGCATTTTGATTTACATGGAAGATTTTCTAGCTCTACTCTGATCTGTATCCCTGTGCAGAAAGTGAACAATCATTTTGTGGAGTCATGTTGAAAAATGGTCAGAAATCAAGACTTCTCTGAATTAGTTTATTAAGATTTACTAGGGCCATCTAAGAGCTGAATTCAGTTGTCTCAACAGAATGCAATAGAATCTTATCTAAGGTGCAAGACAGCAGTTGAAACTTTGCAGAGTTCAGTCCCACAGAAGTCCCTTTTATGCTATAATGTGAGACTACACAGCCCTGAAAACCAAGGTTGGGGACATAATGTTACCCACGAAAATAATTGCCTCTGTTTTCTGCAAACACCACAGCAAAGAATATATGGCCAACATGTTTGTGTGGGTCACTTCAGTCCCACTGCCCTCATGATCACAACAGCTCTAAAACCAATGTCTTGGCTAAAATTGTCTACTCCTTTCTAGCTTTTGGGGCTCAGTAGCCTTAGGTTCGTTTTGAAACCTACTTATAGTACCAAATAGTTTCAGCTGCATCTTGCTCTAACTAATATAGCAACATTAGTAATAGTACACACATTTTAATGTGTGTAAGAGAGAGAAGAAGAGGAAAGAATGCCTCAAAATGCACTTTCGAATCTGCAAAGCGAGACTCTGATGGACTCTGGAAAAGCCAAAGAGCAGCACAATCTTCATATATTTTACCAAACACATACCTCAAGACCAAGCAATCAATTCTGTAAGCAAAAATAGTGTATAGTCCAGCCTCAGAAACCTGTCTTCACTTCATCTCATTTTATTTTTAGCTACATTCGCTTTCAGCTTTACATTCACTGTTCTCTGTGACTTACAGTAGTTTCCTTTCTCCACAACAATTTCCAAATTCTTCCTGCTCCTTAGAACAGACACCAGAAAAGCTTGCAAAATGAAGATCAGGAGCATAAGCATTTTTATTTTTTGCTTAAAAACAATAATGTTGTGTATTTTGTTATTAATGCAAAGCAAAATAATCATGATTTGAAAGCTTTCACCATGTTCATACAAAGCAGAGCTCACCTACTAAATAGAAAGTTATTTGATAACAGTAGCCAAGAGTCTGAAGGTAAAAAAAGTAGGTAATTAATGAATTAATATAGGAATGTGTTAGGTTACAAAAGAGAGGCACTGCCTCTACTAAGAGCAACCTCATAAATTTATCTTCTCTCTCCAGAATCCCATTAGGGACAGGGTGGAGATTGTATCTGACAATCTAAATTTTTTCCTCGTTTCTCATTAAGTTATTTAACACAAGAAGTATTGCTTTCAGAAACATGCAACAGCGAGGAAACAACTACAGGCTTAAAAACTCACTTACTAAGAAGCTGGCTTATTATAATCAGATGCTAGCAAAGAATAAGAACTCTGGATAGAGAATTTCAACTGATATAAAAGTATGTTCACAACAGGCATGGAAAATACATTCATTTCCACTTGAAGAAATGGGCTTGGAGAATTAACTAAAAGAACAGATTTCCCTACATCTAAAAACTAGGTAATTCAGGCAACCATTACAATCCCCCTCAATTTATTCCAGTAAATCAGACCAGTTGGTCTTTCCTACTTGGAACATGATGATAAACACAACAGCAGAGCAGCAAGGCCTCAGAGCACATCAAGAATCACTAAAACACAGCAGTAGTAAGCACAGAAGTAAGGGAAAGAAACTGCTTACCTCCAGAAGATCTCAGGTACTCAGAGATCTCCAGCAAAAGAAGCCTACCTCTACTGCCAACCCTTAAATGATGTCTGGAAAGGGGGAGATCCTGGCTCCATCCCTTCCACTCATTCAGGTGCACTACATGCACCTGAGCCCCCCTGGGCTGGCCCTGCCTGCCTACCAGGTGCTCTATCTCTGGTTCAAGCTGTGCCTTAGCATTTACACTATACTGCTCTTATGAACATATGTCTTATTAGAGTATCATAGCTCTACAGTAATCTTGAGAGTTACAGAGCGTGCCCTAGCAGAGGGTACCGGTTACTTCAAGTTTGAGTAAGGATTCTGGTTGCTATGCATGGAGAACAGATATGGTAGGACTACTACTGTGCAGGGTCTGCTCATAAAAATCATGAGACAAAATGTTCTTGAGAAAGAAACTTATCAAAAATCTATCTATATTGTTTGCCTTTAGAAATCTATTATGAGAGAAAATAAAGTGTACGATTGTGATTGTCTGAAATGAACAAGTAAAGGGAATGATCACTCTGGGCATCAGGACACAAAGTCCAGAGCTCTTAGTCTATGTCTTCTGTTGAATCCATACTCCAAATAAGAACAGAAGTGTCTGAAACCACCTTCTGGAAAAATACTGGAAAACAGTGACAATAATTGCAATGAAAAACTTTTATTCAGCAAGGAGCACCAGATCTGGGAGAGAAATCTGCCTGAAAATGGAGTCTGTAAATGCAGTACAGCCAAATTAGAGAGGCGTGTTGCTATTGCTACAGCAGCAGTAACAATAAGATCAGTATCATTCAAATTGTACCCAGGTGAATTGCCATATTAAGAAAAAAATACAAAATGATGAACGCTGTATTTTTTTTATAACTTTTCTTGATAACCTCCTTCTTTCAAATCAAAATCAGTTCCTCTATCCTACCCTACAATTCTTTAATTCCTATCTTGTTTAATTTCTCTTGTTTCTAGGGTTTCCTTCTGAATTATAATTTTATTAACATCCAGCTGGCTCTATTTAAATGCCTTTGCCATAAAAGAAAACAGATATACTCTTTTCTGTCTACTTTTTATCTTTTTTTTTTTCAAATGGCTCATCTGTTTTGTCACAGTATCACTCACACCATTCTTCAATAACCTGTTCATTTACAGTATCCTACCTAAAATGAATGTACAACTCTTTGAACTGGTATAGAAGGTGTAAGAAAGGAAGAAACACAAGGCAGTAGGAGACCTACTCATTTATGTAAAACATTGTATGTAAACACAAAACTTCCACCTGTGCTTATATCCAAAGACACTGCAATTCCCTTGCAGGTACTTATGCTGAGCCTTTCAGAAGGTTCACGTAGGTGAAGACGCAATGTGCCCTACAAGAATCTCTGTCAACATGTAATGATTGACTTGTAGGTCAGAGTAAGAGGCAGAATTCATGAAACAGATAGTCTCAGGGTACAGTACAAGACAGGTATGGCCCTATAAATTCAAGTCCATTTTCTACTCAGTAGCAGCACTAGTGAAAATTTACCCTGGGGCAAGAAGTCTTCAAGATAGGCCTGAATATAATCATGAAACATCACGTTCTGAGAAACAAACCATCTTTTAATGATCCAGTCTATAGGATAAGCAATCTGTCAGATGGGGCAAACTGGCATATGAAAATGGAAGAAAACAGACTGAAGCTTTTGCCATTTGGAGCAAAAGTATTATTGTTAAATTTGCCTTCTGAGCCTGAATTTTCAATCAAACAAAAGAAAACGTATTTCTTGAAAGATTTTGGTCTCCAGTCTTTTTTTTCTTCTTTTTCTCTTTATGCATAAAACATTGGCTGCGATGAAAATTCTGACCTCTCAAGGACAGCGCCTGTGATCTCAGGCTAAATGCAACTTCAGATGAAAGCAAATGCCTGTGAAAGGGATCCCTGAGAAATGAAGGACCAAACTTCCTCGGGAATTGGACTGCGTGACACTTTGTGTCCAAGGAGCTAGTAAATTCCTGGAGCATTCTGCTACATAAACAGACTTTTATCTAAAACATCTCTAGGACTCTCTTGGAAGAGGATCTCCCAGGAGCTCTCCTGCAACATCAAATTGTTATACTCACAAATAATTTTCAATACAGAGTTGTAAAGCTGTCAAAAAATACATTCTTTCAGCAAAATATCAGTCTTCTCACAGTGCTTAGCGCATGTGATTGTCTAGGCTATTTGTTGCTTTCTATGACAGAAGCTGCATCTAACAAACAATGGCTATATTAATTTGTTTCCCCTCCTGGAAATAAGTCCTTTTCTTTCTTTTTCTTCTTTCCTGCCTTTCCTTCCTTCCTTCTTTCCTTCCCTTCCTTCCTTCCTTCTTTCCTTCCCTTCCTTCCTTCCTTCTTTCCTTCCCTTCCTTCCTTCCTTCTTTCCTTCCCTTCCTTCCTTCCTTCTTTCCTTTCCTTCCTTCCTTTTCTCCCTTTTTCCCTTCCTCCCTCCCTCCCTCTTTTTCTTTTCTCCATTATTTTGAGTAAATAAATAAATGGACAACAAAAATCTGAGGTTAATTACTTGTACCAGTAATGTTGGATTGACTGAAAGCAATGTATTCAAGGTACTGAAGTCTATAATAGTGCGCAGCTGTTTTGAGGAGTGGGCATCGCAGTGCAAACATTATTCACTGTAGAAGTGTCACAATGACACTGAATCTCCTTTAAAAGACTTATCTCTCCAGCTTTGCTAATAGATGGTAGAGTGACACTCCTTGGAGCCTGGAGGTCTGGAGACTAGTTGAAAGGATGGACACTCCTCTGTGCTATAAACCTAGCTGAAAAACCACCTTCAGTATGGGCTTTGTAATATATTTGGACTAATGTCTTCTATGCTAAAAAATATTACTTTTTCCATTTTATTCCAGCATTTAAACGTGTATAGATCATATATAAAAGTGAAAAATATATCACACGTGATGATCCTACTACAAAAAATTTGGAAATAACTTTATTTATTTCTAATTTACTTCAAATTGATATATAGATTAGAACTTCATTTTAGCATAAGCATATAATGACAGTTTTACCACTTTGTGTCTATCTGGACAAAGAAAAAGATCAAAAGAAAAATGATCTGAAAAAACTGCAGTTCATTAAGAAATATTTGCATCTCTTAATATTTTTGCACGCTACTGATGCTCACTTATGTTGTGGAAACCTCTGAAATTATCTCAGATTTTGAGATAAACAGTATTTTTTAAAATGTAGAAAAAAGGGTGAAGTCACAGAACACATAAAATAAATATGATGGAATCAACCATGAAAATGCATGATTTCTTGATGTCAATGTGCTCCAAGAAATATTCAGCAATGTTCACACCAACTAATAAATGATGTTTATTCAACGTAAGAATATTAAACTAAGAGAACATTTCTTCAAATAGGGATGCGTAGGAAAAGAAATGAAGATCATAACATCTTCTGTATTGTGGTATTCTTACAAAAAGAACATCATACTGATTTCAGAAAAGAATATGTTTATTGTTAAAATGAGGGTAAAACACAAATTTTCTCCTGGATATATTTATCAGGGCCATTTTTTAAAAAATAAATAATAGTTAAATTAAAATTTATGCCATGTTCATCACCTGCACTCAATTGTTTTAGTTGTTTTTTTTTTTCCAAATGTTTTTCAGTTGTAAATGGAAAAACTAAAAAAAAAAGAAAAAAGTCTAATTCTGAAATGATGCCAAAAATATAATTTTCTTATTAGCATATATAAAATCATGTTTATAACAGAAAAAAATCTCCCACACCCTTTAAAATTCTAAATGGTTTATAATCACTCTTCAGAGACACCTGAATATAAAACATTGCATTTAATAGGTTTGTTCAAAATTCTGCTTTCGTTGAATCTTTCCACACCTCTTCTTATCCCCTTGCTTACTTGCTGCAACGTACAGGCAAAACAAATAAAGAATGAGAAAGCAACCTTCTCAGGAAATTAAAATGGAACATCAGTAATGTACCAGAGGTGAAGCTGGAAATGCTCTTTGCTGGCATGAGACCGCTAATTTCAATTCAAGACTTAAAACTGAGTTTTGTTCTTAATACAGTGGTGGAAGTCAAGATCAAAACAGCAAATTATTTTTTGCATCCTTTAAGCGACTCATTAGCAATCACAAAGATGAGTAAAAAGATGGGGCACCTCTCCTATGGAGAAAGGTCAAGGGCTTATTCAGCTTGGAGAAGAGAAGGCTCCTAGAGACCTCATTGTGGCCTTTCAGTACTTGAAGGGAGCTTACAATCAGGAAGGGAGATCAACTTTTGCACAGTTTAATATTGATAGTTCAAGGTGAAATTGCTTTAAACTAACAGAGGGGAGATTCAGGTTAGATATTAGGACACAACTTTTTTACTGAGAGAGTGATGAGGCACTGGAACATACTGACCAGAGAAGCTGTAGGTGCCCCAACCCTGGAGGTGTTCAAGGCCACGTGGGATGGGGCCCTGGGCAGCCTGAGCTGGTGGGTGGCAGCTCTGCACATGGCACAGGAGTTAGAACTAGGTATCTTTGAGGTCCTCTCCAACCTAAGCAGTTCTACGATTCTATTATTCTGTAATTCAGAAGAATGGAGTGGATTCAATGTATCTTCGTATCCAGCCTATCTTAGTAGTCTCATGTCAGGAAAATACACAAACTAAAAGGAATTGATTATCACTAATGGCTCAACAACTTCAAATCAAGCATCTCAAAGGAAAAGTTTTTGGACTATTTGAAAGACCTTGCTGTGGTGTGGAACAGGAGCTATTGTTATAGAACAGCCATTAGCACATAATAAGATGTGTATTTTGCTAGGCTTACTTTTAATGAAGTTCACAACTTTTATAGTCTCAAATATTATTTTTATCTCCCTGGTAAACATTAACACATTTGTCAAGGGGTTGGTGTCAAATAATGCGTTTTTGTCACAGAGCCTTGTGTTTTTCCCCCCATAATTAATTCATTACCAGCACAGGCCTATTAGTTCTGTATTAGTCTTGCCCAGCCTAAATACCTGATTACTGGAAAAGATTCACATTCTTTTCTCTACTTAGAGAACAGAAAGAGCAATTTCTCTATATCAGATAGTGTTAATTTACCCTAAAAGTGCCAAATTTACACAGAGTTTATTTCCAACACTGGATCCCATCAAAGTCTCTCAAGATTCTACCGAGATTTAACAGCTTTCCTAGGACTGTAGGAACTTTTTTAATATGGCATAGTCCTAACTTCTGGAGGACTTTCATCATGCCAGCATTAC
>VXAB01001041.1:442424-473586 GCA_013399175.1 Odontophorus gujanensis
AAAAAAGAAGAGAGCTCGGAAGGATAAAAATAAGGAGCAGAGCCAGCGGGAGGGCCTGCTCATCACTGGCAGCCCACCGCGGGCAGCCAATCGCCGAGCGCCGGCATCACCCGAGGCGGCGGCGGCCGCCCGCTCACCTCCCCCGGCTCCGCGGTGCCGTCAGCGGGGCAGGGCAGGACGGCCCCGAGCGCCCTGCTAGTGCCGCAGCGTGGGAGACGGGCTGAGATCATGCCCGCGGTGTTCCCTTCGTCTTTCTTTTGTGACGTGTGGTGTGCCTGCCTCCAGCGGAGGACAGGCGGCGGTGTGGAATGCGATAATCCGATTTTAAGCTGCTGCAGCACGTGCGGCAGTCGTAAAATTAGCTTAATATGAATTAGTGAATTAATATGAGTCAGTTTTCGCTAAGGTCCCTTGGTTTGCTCGGAGCAGAGGGGAGGCTTGATGGCGGCTGCAGCGATTTTTAAAATTAACAAAGCAAAATAACAATTTTTAAAATAAAAAAAAACCTTTCTCTGCTATATTCCATAACACCCCCCAAAACCCACTGGCCACACAAAGTACTTCAGAAGTCCCATCACAGAGTTTGTTCAGGGTTCAGCAGAGTTTAAAACTATTATTAAGCTTTTTGATAACTTTTGTGGTATCGTACCGCTTTGAACGAAATATCTAATGCAGTTTTCAACACAATAAAAAGGATGTTACTTTAGCTTGACCAAACAATAATCTATGGGCATAGGTATGCTCAAGTGCATTAAAAAGACCATGACTGCTTAGAAAGGGAGATGCGTAGAAAGGATTTTGCTGCATTATTAATGTGCATGGAAAGACAACCCCTTGTTTTAATACAGTGCCTGAAGGAGGAAGAAGTACGAAAGAAGCGGGAGAGAAGTCTTCATGAGGAAATGGCAATTTATCTTGGAAATTAAAATGGCAATGTGTTTGGTAGAAAGAAAGACGGCAAAGGTGAACAAGAGTGACTACAGGTTTAAAAAGCTGGATATATCCCACAATTTTTATTCGCTAGAATTGTGAACAGGGTATGTTTTGACACTGTTTATTGTTTAATGGTATGTAATTTTGTTAACAGCCAAAATATGAGACCTGCACTCCATTTCTCAAGAAGTTGTGGCACAGTTGACTTGCTGTACTCTCCTCAAACAACCCTCTAATTTACTAAAATGTACAATACCTCTTTTAAAGCAAAAATAAATGCTGGAGGTGCATGCATGCACAAGCACACATGGTGTTTATCTCAACATGCACCTTGGAAATTAAGTTTCTTCAGTTAGAAATAAACCTCAGCTCCCTACCTCACTTGAAACTGAGATGTTATTCTCCTTTGATGGTAGAACAGAGCCTGGAGGAGCGAGGTGACATCACTCTAGATAAGTGGAATCCTCTGCACAACCAGCTCCGAAGGAGCCTGTACATCGACCAGAGTCTGGGAAAAAAAGAAAAAAAAAAAAAAAAGAGGAGTAAAACTTTTACTTACAAGCCTATTATGCAAGGATCCCTGCTGTCTCTCACAGCTCAGCCTTAGTAACAGCAAATAGGAACAGCCCTTTTAGTCCCCCTGGTGCACTTGTTACCCTGCAAATGGTTAGGTTTCTTTTATTAAAAATAATGTTAATTGATACTGTGTAGCAAGGAAAGCCCCTAGCAAATAAGCTTTGCATTGAGACACATTAAGCTCAGCAAAGCAAAAATACTTTATTATACAGCACACTATGTTAATTTTTTAAATACCACATGCTTGTAGAACTTCCCAGTGTTAAAAATCTCCATACTCAGGAACGCTGAGGTTTAATTTAGTTTAATTCAAAAGCCTCTGTACTTACTACTGCACAGTTATGTGAAGCTTAATTAACACAGTTTTACCATTTTATTCATCTTCGTTTTCATAGGTATACAGAGAATAAATTAGAGGATTTTTTGGCCCAGCCATGAAATCAAACTCATTCTTCCAATGAATTATTACAGTTTGGTTTGTCTGCTAACCCCTGAAGCTCTGGCTGAAACAGGAAATGATTATAAAAATTTAGATGCTTAAATAAATTTTGTCTACATTGGCAATAAAAATTGGCTTCTTTATAGGGTATTTGAAAAAAAGCTGGCTTCAGTCTTCCATTGTTCTTTTTGGCATCATGGTAGAATGTTAAGGGAATGCAGAGCAACACTACTTTGCTCTCACACACATTCCAGGCTTTAGCCTCTTCCACCACTTCCTCGTCTTCAGTCTAGATTAGAGTTCTATCCATTTGTGGGGTTTTGCTAGAGCAGAAAGAGTAAGGAAGTGAAGAGAGGAAATGAAGGAAGCAAAGTAGGAGGAGATGGTTAACCAGTGCAAAAATTAAATCCCCATGCCCCTCAGTGTTTCTCATAAAAGGATGTAAAGGATGTATAAGGACATTTCAAAGTGGCAATATTTTACCACAGGTATTACGTTAAGTGCATTTTTCCTGTGGGCCTGCATACACAACCATCTACATAAAAGCTTTCTCTCCTAGGTGGTAAGCACTGAGACTGACAGGAAGTATACAAAAACTGAGAGGTAGGAGTGCTTCGGCAGAGAAGGTCAGTGGAGTGATGAATTAACAAATTTACTCAAGTGTGCAGTGAGGGCAAGATTTCCTTGGGCTAGATATACTTTATAAAAAGTATACCTTTATAAAAAGTTTCTGACTTCTGAGCCACTTCTTAAACTATTAGGTATTGCCTGCCCACACAGCAGTTCTGAGTTGGCCTCATTTACACAGCAGAACTCCTCGCTGAGGGCATTTCAACTATCCAGAGAGGAAAATGCAGTCTGTTATTTCTCAGTGTTTTAGACAGTGAAGAGTAAGAGGAAAACATGAAATATAGATCTGGCAAGCACAGTTATTAATTTAATGCAGAGAGCAATAGGGAGAAAATAAAGCCGAGAGTTATAAAGTAATTGCCTGATTTTTAACAAGTGTGCTTCCTGTGTATTCTCCTCCTTAACCCTGAGTTAGAATGACAGTTTACACTTCCAAAAAGAGTGGTACAAAGGTGGTTCATGCAAAGCTTCAACACAAGTATCTGCTTACCATACTATTAAAAACATGTATACGTAACACAGGAAGACAACACATTGGGCCCACAGACCTGTGTTAGGATGGGGAAACAGACAACAGTCCACTTAAGAATCTGTCAAAATTCTCAAATGGCCTAAACCATTTTTCTTTCTCAACACGCTTAAAATAGTTCTTGTTTATTTTCCCTGATTTAAAGAAGATTCTTCACATCTAATTCAATTAAAAACAAAGCAAAGGATACAACATGACCCAGAATAGCCAAATTCACTAACATTTTTTTCAGTAACTTATCCATTGTGCTTTGTGGGTGGAGTCAGTTGGGTTTCAAGAGTAGTGTTAATTTCAAGACCCACTGTGAATATATTGCCCATAAACAGAAAAGTGCATCAAGCCAGAAGGTATCTCAGAAAGGCCCCTAACTTGCTGATGAAAGATCAAAGGGGCCATGTCAAGCTGAGATGGTAAACCTAGTTTCTTTTACTTACCAAGATTTGCTCAAACTTTGTTCCCTTCATCTGAGCAGATCAGTCATATATAAAAATTCAGTTCCCTTTTTGCATACCAGAACTGGCGAAAGAACTGGAGTGTGAACTTCTTTTGCTCTATAGATCATTTACAGCTATCTAAAATGTAAGCAATTTACTTCCAAAAGAAAACTGTGGAGATCAGATTTTACCATTGATTTTCCAGAAGTAGCCTCAGTATTACAAATTGTATAAGCACACAAACAGTTTTGTTTATGAGAATACTACATTTGCATAGATCTAAGTTAAAACCTTATTAGCTTACAATATCTCAGTAAGTCTTGCAGCAATTTATTACCCTATTGAAAAAATCCTCCTCCTCCTATCTAAAGTTACCAAATAAATGAGGAGAGACTGCTTATTAATCAAAATGAGGATAGACCCTTTGGATCTACTTTTGAATGCTGTATTATTATTAGATACCTTTCCAATAATTAAGCCGATGTACTCTTAAGGGCATATCCAAGATTCCTTAGCAGACTCAATTTAGATTCAAGCATAAGCATCTTGGCTTGAAAGATTCACACACATACACTTGAACTTCAAGCAAATGAACAGATAGGTAGAAATGGGAAAATTAAGAACTCAGCCAAGTTTTCAAAGAGAGGACCTACAGTTCAAACCAAAGACATTTAGGCTCTTTAAAGAGAGTAGTGGCCTAACACTTGAACCAAGGATGTTCCATTCAAACATGTGGGAGAACTTTTAACAATAAGGATGGCAGATCACTGGAACAGGTTGCCCAGAGAGGCTGTGGAGTCTCCTTCTATGGAGATATTAAAGACCTGTCTGGATGCCCACCTATATGACCTATTGTAGGGCACCTGCTTTAGCAGGGAGGTTGGACTCAATGATCTCCCGAGGTCTCAGCCAACCCCTGTGGTTCTGTGATCACGTAACCAAGTTTCCACCATCAGGCACCTTTAAAACCTAACACATTTCTAAAGGCCATGAAGAGAATACTGTCGTATCTCAATTTTTATTCATAAACAAACAAACAACAAAAGAAAAGAGGTTCTCAATTTCATCTCTTTAAAGAAAGAATATCATTTAGTCAGAGAGGGTAAGATACTTCCTCAGTGAAAATCAGGCATTTCACACTGCTGGAATCAACTTCCATATGCAAATTCCAAGTACGTAAGATAGTCAGACTTTATGTTACCAACTGTGCACTGGTTTACCAGTAGTGTGGGCAAACTTCTTCTGTTGGCAGACTTCAGGTATTTGACACAGACTCAGCTACTTCTACCATGAAAAGAGAAAGGAGGTGGGTCAGCTTAATCCAGCTGTCTCTAGGCAATGGGATTGGACAGGGAGAAGTAGAAATTTCTGGTTCTTGAGGCATGTTCATTGTATCCTTAACACCACTTCTGTGTAGATCACAGATTTTAAGAGCATGTATTTGATTAGCTTCAGACAGGAAAAAGCTGTGTTACTGAGGAAATAGAACACATCATGCAGAGGTGACGTTGATTCTAGAAGGACAGCCAATACCAGATCCAGCATAAATTTAGTGACATAAACAGCCATTACCTCAGTCATTCAGTCTGTCAGTGCAAATTTGAACCAGCAAGATGAATTTATACATACTAAAGTGGTGATTTGTCAGTGTGGCCATAGCATTTTCCTCATAGTCAGCTGCCATAAGCACTTGCTGACTGCCTACAGCTAAAGCTGCATTAAACATGAGTTTTAGAGGCAGTCTGTAAGACAATGTCCTTACTCACAATTTTCTGACTACCATCACAAGAGCAAAGCCATGCACATTGCTGGAGCTGTCACTGTTCCACATTCCCTTACACTCCTCCCTATTTTAAAATAAAAGTGTTGAAATCCCAAGCACTGATATCATGTAAAAGTACTCATTCTGGCCTGCTAATTCTGATATTCCACATATTACATGGAAGCCACAAACCATACAAAAATAGTTTCTTTGCAGCTTGGCCCCTGAAGGCCTCAACGTGTGTATTGTGAGGTTTAAACAGGGAGTTTCTCACGAAAATAAAAGAAGTAAAAAAATATATAAAAGTACATGCATGCCCAGCATTTAAAGTCATTGCTTTTTTAGTCCTACAGGATCAAACACTGAAGGATGGTGTCTTCCCTTGTGAGAGATTCCATTTTTAATAACAAATCTATTATGAAGAGTTGGAAAGAAATTTCATGTCTTCTTGGTTAGACTGGTAAAGACTGCTTTCTGTCAGGAGCAGTGGTGGACATACAGTGGGACTTCACATTCTACCTGTCACAAGATCTTTCCTATCGAGTTTGTTAATCTTTCTGTTGTATGAAATGTTCATCATAGCTCTAGTCTGAAATGCTGGCTTTCTCATCCCTACTCATCCCAGACCAGGGGCACGTGCTGAATATGTTTATTTTGACATAAAGTACAACCAGCCTGTCAGCTTTCATGCATTCCTCGCTCAGGATATGTTAGCATCTGACAGCACAGACTAAGTTTAAGTAGGAGATGGCTAAATTCTGTATCTTCCTACAGTTCCTTGTTCTTACAATCTTATCATTTGCACAGTTGTCACCAGCTCTTCCCAGCCTGTCAGAGGTTCTGTCTAGGACCCAAACATGAATCTCCAATTCAGATTTCTGTAATAACTAGCCAAACTGGGCTGCTTGTGAAAGAGGTGTGTATCCAACAGAAATAGTGAATTTTCTTTTGCTCAAGATGGTATGTGAAATTCCTTCTTCAGGCAAGAATTATTATTTTTTTTTTTTACCATTGAGCTTTCACAGTGGCAACAGAAATAGGAAAACCTGGAAACTTGTGAAGGAAATAGGTGATACACTGAAAGTTAGCTTCCTCTTGAGCATTTAAACAAGCAAACTATCAAAACAAGGAAAGGTTTCAAAGCCTCAACAGGTTGTCAGGCTGATGGGTCTATTTGCCTTTTTATGACTACAAATCAGAGACAAGAAATTTTCTGCTGACAAAATGGGTGGCTGTGGCATTAGACAAAGAATTGTTATTCATTTTATGTTTAGATTCTTTTAATCCTTTAGTGTGTCTTTTTTCTCTAGGTAAAATGATAAAAATGGTGCCTCTGATTGACAAGTATTCTTTTTTTATATATTTAAAAAATCATGGGAATTTTTACAGAGTAGAATTTTGTTCATTAAGATTTTTTTTTCCCATTAAAAATGAGAATTTGAAAAGACTTGCTGTTGAAATATTTTGTACTAGAGAATATAAGAAAAAAGTTTTTTAACCGTTTTGATGTGAAAGTAGATGTCTGAATAGCCTTGAGCCAGGCTTGTGTAATTCCTATTTTACTGCTGCACCGAGTGAGGAAAGAATACCAGGCAGAGGAGATGGTCACTTAAGTGGAGGGAATACAAAGCCCACAAAAGTGATCTGACTCCTCCCAGTCCAGCAGGCACACGTGGTAGGAGAGAGGAGGCTGTGCATGCATTCCCTCTGTGTCTCTGCATGCTGAAGGCAGAATTACACAACTGATAGGAGGTAATGCAGCAAGTCGCTGATAGTAAATTGGATGCACTGTAGTGGGAGGGGAAAAGGAAAAAAAAAACAAAACCAAATATTACCAGACAATCATTTAGGGAGGAAATTGGTCAGTGCTCCAGAACTGTTTCTCAAAATGTAAGTACCATGCTATTATTTGTAATTGAACAACTTGTAACAACAGAAAATGTGGAGGAATCTGTATTTTTAGTGCTTGATCTATATCATGAGTGCATCAAACAGTGTATTTCACACTTGCATAGAGGTGAAAGCAGACTTCTGGGATTTCCACTCCTGTTGAGCACTTGGAACTGTATGCTCCTGTTAAAATTCATAGCTAAAGAATCAATCACTGTTAGTACTGAATCCTCCCTTTAATGTTACAGGAGTCAGACAGGGTTCCATTTTATAGTACCTGTAAGCATTATGAACACACATTAGTTATCTTTACAAATATAACAGATACAGCATGTGAACATTTTACAGTAAAATCACTTCTATAGTTAGACCTGCAGTAGGAGTCTTATGACAATAGCGTGATACTTCCTCTATGTGGCACAATACTATCCATTATGCTTAAAGCTCTAATTACTGTATTAGTTTTTGCCACACCTTTCTTTCCTATGTTCTAATAGATCATAACATGATCACAACTCAATGCCCACGGGAACTGCACTGCCTTTAAGTTCAGTAGCCAGTATGCTAAGTAATCTTTCCTTCCTCCTACCCCACCAGCTTATCCTTTAAACATATGAAATCTTTCACAGGACATTTGGTGAAACCTAGAAAGGAAGTCCACCTAGATCTTGCTCTTTAGCTTAGGCAGATTTGGCCACTTCCAGATTTCTTTTACTTTCCTAGGTCTTTTGACCATCAGCCAAAGAACATCTGTTCCTAGTGGTCAAACTCAGCAAACTGTAATCACGACTTTCTAAGAAAACCTGGTATAATTTTGCTCTAGGAACAACTTTGCCCTTTCCCAGTAAAGCCTGATTTATGGTGATTTCTCTTGTTTAATACTAATTCATGTTGAATGTTTTAAACCTAATGCAACTATACCAAATTTCTACTGACCCTTAATAAAGCATCTGCTAAAAATAGCAGATAAAATATTTAAGACATCTTCTGTGTAAAAATTCAGAAGATATCCAAATAAGTAACAGGTTCTGACACTGAAATCGATGGACTAGTCTCTGTCAGCACCTCACAACGAACTGTACAAAACTGTGAGCTCTCAAATCTTCCATTAGAGAAAACCTCTTTTAGAGCAGTACAAGACTATTTACTTCACATCAGATGTTGCCTGTGGAAGACAGTTGTGCAGAAGTCAATGAGCTGCTGAGACCACCCTATCTATTCACTTTTATCTAAACATATAAGGAAAGGAGCAATCTCTGACTTTATATATATGCTTTTCTCAGTTTTGAGATGCTCTTTTAGAGTTACATTTTCAGCCTTTTCAATGGTTCAATACCTGAAATGCAAAAATAAAATAAAATGCTGCCAGATCAGTCATCTCCCATGTATGAAGAACACAGACAAAAAAAAACACCCTCCCAAAATTTGAAGCAGCAGTGACTAGGGTTTGGGAGTGAGGGATAAGGGAAGACTGGGAACACATTAGTACAAGTGATAGATAAACAGATTAAATTAGTAGAAATTACAGTGAACATTTGCAAATTTTAATACATGTGTCCTAAGAGAAGCAAACAGAACAGCTGCTTAACTGAAAATAAAACTAATGAAAACTAATTCCCTTTCCCCACAAAGCCCAAGGCACTATCAATAGTGCTGTTAGCTTGTTACGATGAATCATTATTTTGATAAAAAGCAGAGCTAAAATGGATTTTTTTTTTTTGTTCAGTGTTAAACGCTTGTACAATATCACACAGGAGTAACACATTAGGTGTGTCATTATTTATCTTGTTCCACAGTAAACAAGCTCTATATATTTCCAGGCTCCGGTGGGTTTTTCTGGCAATGCTATAGCAAGCATATATTTCAAACATCATGTCTTTCCTCCATTTCTAAAATTCTCCTTTTTTTATGCTCATAGTTAAGTCAGACTTCATGGATGCTTGGAACATTTTAAGGGCAAATTCTGCTAAGGGCAGAGTAACCACACAGTAAGGATGAAGGAATAAGGATCAGATGCAATCAGATAAAGCCGACTAACTAGTAATTAACCTATCAGGTAGCCACAGCAGCAGTCAGCGTGTCAGCTTTTTGCAAAATAAGGCATGTTAATGTACACACTTTCACTGAAGTGTAATAGGTTCTGCCTCTCAGCTGCACAAGGCTAAGTTCACACATGCAAACAGAAAGTGTTAGTTTAGCCCAGGGGAGGCAAAATCTCTGTACCTCTCTCACTCTGTCATGATCAGTTGTGAGCTGATAACCAAAGGCAGTGTTTTCCAAGCTGCATTGCAGATTGCACACTGCCATGTAGCCCTCCTTTTCCCCATTCATCTTATTATCGTGTTCCACCTGACTACAGAAGTTCCATACACAATCAATTTTTGCACTTCCCTTCTGGTCCTTTACTGCCTCAGGAGGTAGAAGCCACATCTCTTTTAAGAGCTTGAGTTTGTCTGTCTTGTGTAGTGAGCCACGCTGCAGAGATCCCTGTGCTACCAAATGAATTTACTAATAGAAGTACTAATAGAAATAGTATTTCAACCGTCATGTAGCATTGTGCACAAGGCACTTAACCTTGCTGAAACAAACAGGGCTTGTATTGTCTATCAGTTCAAAATAATTTCTACACGTTCTGTGTTGCTTTGACAACATGATGCTGATTGTATTGATAGCTATGAATAGCACTGAGGAGATATGTCTTCATGTTGATGCCCTCAGCAGTGTAATGACATACTGGATGTACAGCTTCTGAAGCAATTTATTCTTTATTTGCAAAAAATGAAGAGATGCAACCTGTTCATTAGGACTTGAAGCTTGGCTGGAACTTCTCAGCACAGCTGATTTTACCCTTACAGTTTTTCATGAGACATCAGCACAGTGTATCGTATCTCTGAAGAGGCTAATCAGGAGACTGTTTCCTTTACAGTGATTAATTTATCTGAAAGAGTATTCCATGGGATTACTTTGAAGTGCTTAAACAAGAGGAACAAGAGAGGAAACATTGCCTGGATGCATTATACTAGCTTGTAGTTTATAGAATTATATGCTCTAGGAGTGTTGCTTTTCAACATAATTCCAGAAATAACCACAGGTTTAATCTGGAGGGCCTTGAGTGCTCTAGGTAGGACAGCAAAATTATAGGAGCTTATTTTGCATCCTTTCTTTTACATTGACTGGCCGTAATCAGCAACTACTACAGGACATATCAAAAGGAAGACTAGAGTCATGTCCCAGGTATTGGCTCACAGTCTTTTCTGCTTTTCTCTTTCTAGGGCCAATTTCCAGGTGCCCTTACTATAGTGGAGACAGTGCCAAATGAGCCCTTTCTCTTACTACACCATCTGTTTGTCAGGCAGTCAGTATCTGAATTCAGTATTTGCTGTAGAACTGTGCTTTGGGGCTTATCGACAAGTCTGCAGGTGCTGCTTTTGCTCAAGAAATGTGCCTGGTCAGACAAGGCTCATAACCAGTTCACCTTGCTTCCCTTCACTTATCAACCACATTTAAGCATCAACCTCTGAGATTAATATTAATGTTTTCTTGTTAAAAGAAAGAGGAGGGCAGAGAGGACTGTGCACTCATCCATACAGCAAGTCCTGAGGCACCAGTGTGCAGCTCTGTAACTCTCTGCTGTCTGACCTCCCAGGGCAGTGGTCTGGGCTTCAAGCCCAAATCACTCAGCCCAAACTCCATGGTAGTTTCACTGCCTTCTGCTTCCTTTTAGCCCTAAGGATCATCCACTGCAGAAATATCAGCAATATTTCTAGCCCTGACACTACCATGGCCACCTATTTTTTAAAGGAGAACATCAGTTTGCCTACTCACTCATCTTCCAAACATTTTCTTTATTATTTTCACTCATAGGAATGTCTTTTTTGCCATCACTCTTAAGTCCAACTAAGGTGTATACAAAATCAGTAACTGGGCCTATCTTTACACATAGTATCTCATGTCAAAAAATCTGAGAGGCACCTTCAGTCTTTGAGCCCAACAAGAAAAAATTGTCCATCATCTTTTCTAATTTTCAGGAGATTCTTAAAATAGAAGACTGTTACAATTGTTCATCAACGAGGATATTGAGGGAAACAGTGTTAAAAGTCTTCCTGTAATCAAAATAAACAATATCCACTGCTCTCTCCTTGTTCACCAAACCAACTGTTGTAGACATCAGATTGTTCAGATATTATTTCATCTTAATAAGCCCATGCTGGCTACTCCCAGCACATTAATCCACTTTCTTGTCCACAGCATGTTGCAAATGGCTTTCAGGATTATTTTCTATTTTCTATCATTAACTTAATGTGGCTATTTGTGATTAAAAATTTCTTTCCTATTACATGTATGCGACTTAGAATCTTGTCAAGTAGTTGAATTCTACTACTGTTTTCCCTAACCATTAAATATTTTGTTCTAAGGCAATTTAACTTCTTGTGGAAGTCTGTGATTAAGATTATATATTAGACATAAAAAGAAGAATTTGGCACCAAAAATTGTGGCATCATGGAAGTTTTCAATAAAATGCAACTTTTCAACTGGATTAAATTTGCTATACTCTCCACTCCATTAATTTCTATATAGAGAAAATGTCTTTTCTATCACGTTTTCTAATGAAAGAAATTATCAACTATCTTATTCCCAGTTTTATTCTTAGGAAGGAACAGTAAAAGACCATAAAGACATTTTTTCATATGGCCTACTAAATTGTGCCCACCTCCACTTGAAGTTTACAGAAAAGCGCACTGACACATTTGAAATTGGCAGTTAAATGCATGAGTGTCTATTTGATGTTTATGATGTATAATCTGTGATGAAAATTTGATGTGTGATTTCATAGATTGAAACAGTTGCACTTGACAGAATAGACTGATTACTCCCTTATTCAGAATGCCAAGAGCAGTTAGGCAAAATAAAATAAATAATCCTTCATACAGGAAAAGCGTATCGAGGAGAATTCTCCTGTGGTTTCGCATCAAACTAAGCCAACTACCATCTTAAATGTAATTAGGAAAACTAGATTTTTTCTGTACTGATAACTGACGCTGAAGATTAAGACATTGTTTCTGTCCTGATTTGGAAATTAATTCAAGTAATAAAAGCAATCCTGTTAATTCAACTGCTTCTTGTCTTTGAATGTGAACCAAAAAGATACCAGCTTTTGTCCTGATTCTCTAGATGTGAGGTTGTACACAGTGTTTGTAAGCAGCCCCGAATTCATTGCAGACAGATTTCTAAATGAAGAATATTAATACATCTGACATTTTATGACTCTTGCTCTACATCTATACAATTTTAAAACTAAAAAATAGACTTTGTTTCACAGTCTCATGCTGATTCGATATGACCTAGACTACAATAAATAACAGTTTAAAAACCAAATGGCAATTTCTGTAATAATCAGTGTAATGTTTATTCTCAAGTTGATTGCTGATTTCATCTTAGTTTTCTAGGATTTTAGCTGCATTGTATGCACTTGAATGCAACCAAGAGTTAACAGCTTGACAGATCAGGTATCATAGAAGTGAACATTGATCAGCTGCATCACAAGTGTGAATTCTCCTTTTTTTAGTTCTCTTACAACATGGCATGAAACTCCTTCACCACAAAAATTATCTGAAAATTACAGTGAGAAAATGTACACGGCCCCAAAATACCACCAAACCATTGGTGTTGCCCTTTGTGAGCATGCAGCCTTTAAGGAAAAATACCTTACCAGATTTCCTTGAATTGACAGAAAAAAGTGCATTAAAAAAGCAAATTTCAATGAAAAACAAAGTTTTAATAATATCAGAAATGTGTAAAACTTCCAGTACTGAATAAAACCTCAAGTCACCTGAGTAAGCATTCCAGGAAAGCTCATTTAAGAGATGTTACCAAGCATTTATTTCCAGACAGGTTATTTCCTTATGAGGCAAGATTGGTCAATTGATTTATTTTACTTCAATTCATTAGTGTATTTGCTAGTCGCAGTTGAAGTATAATGCTTGTTATAGAACATCAGACTGTAAGATACACCATACATTAACTAAATAATCCTATAGAACCAAGAAACTCAGACACTCAGTAAGAAAATAGCAAAAGGAAGAGGAGGCCATTTTTTCAGGACAGACTACAACATGTAGTACTAGGATTCCAAAGACAAGGCTAGAATCAAATAAAGACGAAAGCTGCAAAATAAAATGGAATCTCCAAAGGTAGAGGGGAAATGAACGCAAATCGGAGCAGAATCCAACCTAGAGCAAATATCAAGCAACCCTACAAAACAAACCCTTGGTTAAGCTTTAATAGCACAAGATGGATGCTGCAATTTTAGATTAAATAGCTCCAGCTGTTCTTAGAGAGAAGGTGGGAGATCATGTAATAGCTTTTCCTACTCCCTTGAATAAATACACCAAATGAGCCCCTTTGAAAGGACTTTTTCTCAAGAATGAAATAATCTTCCATTTTGTATGTTAAAAGATGTGGAAATCCAGACAGCTGAGACTTTGTCATGTAGTCGCCTAAAAGCAGAGAAACTAGGGAGAAAATGTTTATATCTGTAAAGTCTGTATCACCTACAGAAGAATTTCTGAGGAATCTGAACCATGAATGCATGTGATTGGTGGATTGAATATAAAGCAAAAAACACACTTCTAATGAAATTTTCTTTACTAAGATGTTGATCCTAAAGCATTTGTGTGGTTGCCTTACCTTACTGCAGCAGGTCTGTCTGATTATTTTACCCAGAGCTTAGCTGTAAGATGATTTTTTAGTGACAAAATTATTGGTGCAATGAAAATTACCAATGCAGAATTATGAAAGATAACTTTCAGAGTTTAATCCAGACTAACTGGGTGAAAAGTGAACCAAGGAGTTAAACTGTTCTGAATATAGTTAGAGAGACACTGAGTTTATTGGTGTGCAGAAGCTTTTAAATCTATCGTTTTGATTTGTAACAGAGCAGAGAATAAAATCTAAAAAATCTAAAATTATCATGGAAGACAAGAACTTATCGTTCCTTGAGTGTTCTGAGAAAGCACCAGAAAGTGAGCTGATGTTGGAAATATCCTGCCAAAGGGTGAATAAAGACTCTTTTGATAACATGCAAGTATATTTTCTGTGGATTTTAATTTTTTTCGCTTATATATAAATATACCCATTTATATAGCTCATTCATTGTATTTGCGTGATTTTAATGAAGTGTTCGTTAAATAGAAAAAAATGTTTTATATAAAGAAAGGCACATGAAGTATATGATTTTTTTCAATTGCTTTCACAAATATTAGTGGAATTGCGCCAAACCTCCAATAGTCTCTGCTATGCCCACAGCAGAAAAATAGGTAGCATCAAGAAAGGAGCCGATGGTCTGCCCCTTGGGCTGCTGTTTGTCAATATTCACAGCCAGACCAGTGACATGGCCTTGGCTAGGCTAGCCAAAGTCCTTGTCAGGCTGATGTTGTGCCTTGTGGTGACAAAAGTCCAACTGTCACATGCACTGCACATGTTCGGTATTGTCTGTATCTGGAGATCTCTCCTCTACTATTGTTCTTAGCAGTAGAAATGTGAACTTGTAGAGACTTGTGGTACCTAGTAAGGCAAGCAGATAAGTTACTATGATGTGCCTAAATGGACTGGGTTGCTCCATGCATGTACCAACTCAATGTTAGCTTGTACAGAGCATGATGGAGTACCACACAAATAAATGTCTGTGTGAACTGCTCTGCAGAATCATTTTGGATTCATTGACTGGGTGCTGAAACACAGAGAGGATGTCAGGGACTATGCAGTGCACCCAGTCAAAGGCTTTGGTCCGTCTGGGATGTCTAACCACAGAACAGCGATCTAAACAAGCAGAAGTAGTGCTTGGATGAGTCTCAACTCTCAACTTTCCTCTTTTACTGAAGTAATCAGACTTTCTCCTTTTAAACTCTTTTCACACTGCTTTTCTTTTACTCTCTCACAAACTCACTAGCTTGAGACAGCATGTCTGTCCACCATGTTCACAGGATAATGCCATCTACAGTTTATTGCTGTTGCCTGATGATTCTCCAAGTACGACCTAGCAATTCATTTATCATCATGCCAAAATAAACATTATCCATTGTTGTACTGCACTACTATATCTGAGTACCCAAAAATCACTAATAAATGGCCAATAATAATTAAAAATTATATGAAGAAGGATGGAAAGATATATTAGCTCATTTATGTCTCAGTTGGCTGAAGCAGGTTTCCTCGTAAGTGAGTGATAAATATTTTCCAGGTAGTTATAATATGAAAAGAAAAACAATAATTAATTATGAATGCATTCCTGAACCCACTTGAAAGAAAGAAAAAAAAAGAGAAACAAAGGTATTATGTTGTCTATTAACACACACAACTTCCTTGAAAAGGCAGGTTTTAGTTTTTTTTTCACATTATATTTCAGTGTGATGTCAAGACAAATCAACTCCCTATGGATACAGAAGACACAGTAAGCAAACAACATCTACTGATATCAAAGTTGAGAAGCTGCAATATTATTTGTCAAACCACTACCACTGGCCCAGTACTGTTGCAGTTTAGCTTTGTGGAAAGGTGCCTTCTTCCTTTCCTTCCTAGTGTGAAGGACTCCAGTAGGGTTGTGCAATGTTAAAGATGATATTTCTGACAAGATATTTCTAGCTTCAGCATTCAAGCTGTCACGGCTGTTGTCAGTTCAAAGCAGGCTCTCTTTCCTCTCAAGGCATTACATAACCACCAATTTCACTTTCCACATTTACCAGAAGTTGACAGAAGGAAAACAATTGGCTGGAGGAGCTAGCAGTAACATATCAAGGTCTGGCTTTTTACCTCCTTTTTTTCACCTTTTCTCTTTCTTTTTCCTCCCCACGTGTAGGTGACCAGCCAAGGAATTTATCATTATATTTGTGGTTATACTTCTCACGTTAAAGTAGGTTAATGTAGTGGAACTGCAAATCATAACCAAGGATAAAGAAGGGATCTAGAAGAAGGGTGAAATCTGTTGCTTAAAACGTTAGAAAGCAGCAATTTGTTAAAAACTCTGGATCACTTTGCAATACACCAGATTCACAACAGATTTGCAGCAGCAAATTTGTTAAAAACTCTGGATCACTGCAACACACCAGATTCACAACAGATACACTGCTCTTGTTTTAGTTAACATCTTTACTTAACTCGTAATCATCTGATGCTTCTCAAACAGATTGCAAAGTAAATCCTTGCTTGAAAAATCAAACAAGCTAACAGCATTTTTGCTATGCAGTTGAGATAGTCATTTGGATACATCTATTTAGAGCTCCAGTGATTCCATACAGACAGATAAGAGTCGGTAATGAGAAGAAATGCAGCATTGCATTAAAGTAACTGGTATTTGCCTTAGTCCTGCATATCTCCATTTATCAAATTACAGATTTATTTTTGTATGAAATCATAACTATAGGTTTCTGTATAAAAAAAGATGGAAGATGGTTACAAGAATGTGTTATTTCATTGCCTCTTTCCCATTAAAACCCACATGAGCCCGTACTAAGGCTTTGCAAGCGGAAGAGTTGAAAATGATTTAGATCAATACAAACCAAAATAGCTGCACAAGAAGCATTCTCAGTTCATAGTTGGTGTTACTGTGGAAAAAGGAAAGGGGAAAGGAGTTGGGAAAGGTAGAAGGGAAGGGAAAAGGGAAATTTCAGTGTTCTGAGTGCCCTCAACCTTCAGCCAGCTCTAAGATTTTTAGGTCTAGGTACAGGTCAATTATAATTAAGCTGCAATCAACTGTAGACCTTCCACACTTTGGGAACTCCAATCTCCTTAATAGAACAATAGCAATTTCCTGCCAGGCTCACTTGTATTATAATTCCCCAAGACAAAATATATATACTGAATTGAATAAAATGGGTCCCTAGAAAATATTGTAATGAGTATGACTCATCTTAAAGTAGGAAGAAGGCTGTCACTGGGTTCCATAGCACTGTCTGATAACACCGAGAAACATAGATTATTTTCCCAGCTGGGAACTGCGGCACACAGCAATGCACGTCTTACACCAGATGTCACTGTATCATGCATGATGAACATCACATCTTCATTACAGCCTTTCCCTGTTAATAACTGTGCATATGATGTTGCAGCATAAAGCACCAGCTAAAACAGCCTAACAGTCAGTAAAACTATATCCCTATGTTTATGACTAATAAAGGAATTTTTCTTAGACTTAGAGGGGCTGCTAACATCCCTTTTTCCTCCCAGCCATGACAGACACTGTTGCTTTTTGAAGAAGGATACAATCTGAAAATAAGGATCTGGTTGTATCAAGGTTTCTCCTGTTTCTATAGGGGGAAATAAAGATTCACATCTTCTTTTTTTTTTTTTCCTTGCTTTTTCTCTCTCTTTCTACCAGGGAAAGCTATACATTTAGAAAGATAAAAACAGACGTGCATTCTCCGTTTGCAAAGGGTTTAATTTAGTCCTTGAGCACGCACAATCCTCCCTGCAGCAAAGTGATGTCAGACTATCTATGTATCCCTGCAGTATATGGAAATCCTGGTTGCTATGAGAACCAGGCTGCTTCTTCACTGAGGCTTCCGCACAGTGCCATGAAGACGCACCTCCATTTTGCCCCCTTGAAGCCAGCTGGGCTGCAGGGTGACCCACACCAAGAGGAGTGGCCCTGGCACTGCTGCCTCCTGCCAGCGTGGCTCCCTTTAAGAGCTGCAGCCCTGCCACTGAAACAGACATGCGAATGTTACATCCTCAGGATGACATTTCTGAGGCAACGTCCTTAATGACTGAGTTTCTTCCCTTTCTCACCCCTCCACTTTGGAAAATAAAATGAAGTGATAAGCTGCTGGGACTTGAGGCAGTGTAAGAGCACACAACATTTTATTGTTCTGGGAAAGAAATCAAAGCTTTACCAGCACAGCCAGATTGTAGAGAAGATTTATGTCTCTGAGCAGCCATTTTTTTCTGACTGCTGCTGCATACACACACAGCCTTTCTGTAGACAATTAGAGCAAACACTGCTGTGATAAACTAACTTTGTGCTCCCACGCTAAAAGAAAAGGTCAGTTTACCTTTTCACTTCTTTGCTAGGGATACAGAATCAGTTTCCTCATGTACAGAAATAGTTAGAGCTCATCAGTGAAAAGAGGAGAGTACTCTGTTTTATCTTAAAGTATGATCTCTGGGAAAAAAAATAATTCTTGTGCGACACTGAACTACATAATAGGCTGCAATGAAATACAGGCTTTTATCATAGTCTATATTTGGGAAGAGTGTGATATAGCAACAGGTAAGCTAGCATTCACTTGAAGAAAGCATGACAAAGAAAATAGTTGTGTGTCATCTTTACTGGCTAATACGAAACTAAGGGACCACATTAATCTAAATCAAGGCACAGTGTCTCCAAAGCACTGTCTAGCCACCTAACTCATAAAAGACTAAGCTTAAATAGCTTAACTTCAAAATTTTAATGTTTCTATAGCCTCTAAGAGTGTACTTAAGAGACACAAAAAAGCACACCACCAGAACATGTCAACTGCCTTTGTATCCTAAGAGGCCAGCTGATGAGCTCTGAGGTTAAACTCAAGTCACCTGCTTTTAACATGTGCTTGCAGTTTTCTGCTTCATGGTCAGACACCATGTAAGCACAAAAGCACTTGGATTCTTGTCTGCTGTTTTTTTTAAATCATTAGCTAGCAATAAAAGAGATATTGGCTCATAAGCCTGGCAACTTATTAAAATAAATAAATCATTTTAATCTTATGGGAGAACAAACAAAGCAGACAGGAGTGTGGCTGATTTAGGTTTATTTTTCAGATTCGAATGAACAGCACAGCAATTTTTCCCGTTTGCACCATCTTATTTGAGATAGAGCAGAACAGTTCAGAATTCAACCAGTAGAGGACAGTGGTGAATATGCACATACCAAGTATGTCGCTTCTATTACACATATGTATCTATAAAAAACAAGTTTTCTGTATGAAGTGTTGTGTTTCCTGCCATCTCAAAAGTCAGTTCACATTAATGAAATCTGTGCCTGTCAAAGGAATACAAATTGCAAAGAATGCAGAGAACAAATGTAAATAATTATTCTCCATATATATGAAGTATATTTCTTATTTGTGCAAAACACTGCTTGGGTCTCACTCCAAGATCTTGGCTTGGTCCTAGTTCAACAGGCTTCAGAGGTTTCCCTAAACAAAAGACAGACCTACACTGCAAATCCAATAAGCATTTTGCTTATGTTAGGAATGCAGGACAGGCCCCTCAGTGTAATTATTTCAGTTCTTTAATATAATCCAGAGTCCGAGGAGACAGAGAAGTTGCACAAAAGCCCACAGAACATTAGCCTGCATTAAGAGCAGTTGCACCACCCACCCTAAAGGCACAAGTTATAGAAGAATAAAGATCTAATCACTCTTCTGTTTCTCAGAAAAAAATCTGTAGTTCCTCACTCTATGTACCGTGATCCAAATTCTGTATGCTTCTAGTGAGAGCTATTGGGATTTATCATTCAAGCACCATCACATCTGTATCTACAGGCCCTGGACTGTGAGTTCATTAAGGTAAATACTATGGCTTATTTGACATGTAAAAAACATTCCTACTGTACATACATATTACAGCTCCATGAACAGTGACAGAGCTGCATGTTTTGTTGGTACTTGCAGCATTATCTGTCTTGGCCCTGTGGCCTGAGGTTTTTTTGCTCTGTTTTTGTTGTTGTCGTTTGTTTTTCTTTTTTTCTTGATTTTTGTTGCCATTTCAATGCCAAGTAACAGTAAACTGAGTTAGCAACTTCACATGATTTCACAACAAAGAATACACAGAAAAAAATATTTTTGTTTTCCCTAAAGAACAGTAGCTTGAGGACAATGCTCATACAGGCCATGTCAACCAAAAGCATTTCAATGTTTATGTAAATGCTATTGCATGAAAGAGCACAGTTCAACAGTTTCCATCATATTACATTTTCAAAGTGACATTGTACAAAACCCTGAAGAGTCCAGCACACAACAGAGCATCTCCCAGGCTCTTGTCTCCTCAAATCCCTCTACAGCAATACCTGTTGCTGAGGTTTAATCCTGGCAGCAGCTCAGCACCACAGCCACTCACTCACCCTCCCCAGGTGGGATGGGGGAGAGAACTGGAAAGGTAAAACTGTGAGAACCAAAACTATGACACCAATTAATGGACTGAGTAAAGAGTGTTCGTGCAGAACAGGAGATGATCAGTAAGCAGTTTCTAAAGACTTTGACATTAAAAGACAATACTTCAGCCATGGGAGAATTCAATTGACAAATATGTTTGAATGCTTCTCTATGCAAACTTCTATGTCATATTTTGGTCTTTCTGAGCAACAAAAAATATCTTCATTCAATTAACACATGACATAACACAAGTTCTCACTAATATTTTGTTTTCAGAAAGTTGAATATTTACCAGTTACAGAAATAAATGATAAATGACGCCATGAATTGCTTTGTTATATGCTTGGATTTGGGGTTTTGCATTAGGCTGGGACAGTAAGAGTTATAAGACCAAATATTATCACAGGAATAGGAGCATGACAGCAAGCGTGGATTAGAGCATTACGAAGTATCTAAAGCCACAGAGGTCATAAAATTAAGTCAGAATCTGTACGTTTTTAACAGATGAATACATCTTCATATTTCATGTCTGCAAAGGTAAACAACACAGCCAACTCAGAGGCACTAAGTGAACCTACAGATCATCTGAGTGAATCCATCTCAGAGTGATGACCCACCACCAGCATCTTGTTGCTCCAGGGCCTCCTGTCAGCTGCAGACACTGATTGGCTGAGTGGACTTCTGTTACAAAAGAGCATAGCACCTGGCCTTGTTAATTTGGTCCCTGGAGAGTTTGCTGTAACAGCGAGTTCAAAAGCGTCCATATGACCTCCAAATTTATTTGTATTCTTGGCTGGTTCAAGTCATTGCCTGATTGCCAATAACATGATTTGTGCATATGAAATGTAGGGAAACCATAAAATAGCTGAAATCTCATTCTTACTCATATGCTTTTTCCTTATCCTCTCACTAGCAGTGTTTAACAGACAGTAGTTACTAACAAGCATCAGCTGTGCAGAAGTTTTGCTAATATCTACATAAACTCTCCATATTTATATCTATCAAATAAGCATTTATATTTTCAGATTATCAATACAGAGGGACAAACATTTGACATACCCAAGTTGAGGAATGGATATACCACTCTTTCCTTATGTTGAATTGTACTGTCATATCACTTATCTCTACAACAAATTAACTACAAAATCCTGTTAAAATCATGTCTGTTTCAACCCACAGGTTCCTTCTGTGAAAAAAGGGAAGAAAAAAGAAAAAAGAGCACTTCAGATTTCCCACTCTCTTATTTCTCAAAGAGGAAGGGACTGAAAAGAAAAGGTTTCATATCTTTATACCATGAAGAAAATGGACCGTGACTGTTTACAAGAAGCAGGAGGAGAGAAGGGGACTGTCTAAATGCAAAGAAAGTGATGCTCTGCCATCTGTTCCCACGCATGGTCACCAGGCTGCTCTGCTGTATTAGAGGCAGCTGCTCCCTCTTCCAAGAGTTAACATGAGATACAGAAAAGAATATCCACCCTCCCACTCTGACCACTCCTGCAAAGGATCACAGTAAGAACCTTTATGGTAATCAACTATTTGTGCTATCACCCCTGATACAATTCCTCTCAATGTTCTTTGCTGCCTCTTGTGACAGTGGCAAGCTGTATTTTCCTCTCAGTGAATTAACACTATCATATTCTATTCAGTAGTCTTTGCTTTGCACGCATTATTCTCACTGTGCTTTATGTCAAAGATGATTCAGCAGTTTCATCCGAAGTTCAGAAATAAACAAAGATTACTTGTGGGGCTGCTTGAAGTAAGGAAATGAACAAAAGCCTTGTTTGTTAAAAGGGAAAATAAATAACAGGCTGGCTGTTATATGAAAGGAAGCGAGACCAATGAGGGATGCAAAACTTAGGACAGCAGCTGCTAGAGTATGAACTAGGACTAAGGTTTGCTTTTGCCATCTGCAGAGTGCATTTCCTCAGCTTATGAACTGGGTCTTTTCTTTGCCGACATCATGGTGTCCGAAGCGTAAACATTCCTTTTTGTTTCTTTGTGTTTCAAAAGCATTTAAAGGAAATTCACATAATGCTACTCATTTAAAAATCTTCGCCTCCATCACTGTCTACCAGCTTGCATTTTTCTTTGTTTCTCATAGCTCAAATTAAGTTTCCTCCAGGAGTAACTGGATTCATAGGAACAATAAGCCAAGACTTCAGTGTCCTGTGACTGGGATATTTTATTTTATTACTTCTGTTCTTAATTATCTTTTGTTTCTCTGAGAAGACTGGATGAGATGGTACTTTTAAATGAAAGCAGTTTCAACTGATGTTGCCCAAAGAAAAGACAGCTTCAGAAACAACATGCCATGGGGAGCAAGAAAATATCACTGGTAGTCTAGAACATTAAGCTTGAAAAGAATGTGCAGCACAGAGCCAGGCACAGCCTTGCATTCAGGCCTCAGAAGTAGCAGAAAAGATTTCCTGTGGCCTGGAGAGGCCTGCATAGAGTTGAGAGCAATTGAGAAGTCTTCTAAACAAGCAAGGAGACAGTGGGAATTTTTTAAAAGTCCTTTCTTACCTCATTGTTTTGAGTTTTCTATATCTTAAAAAAAAAAAAAAGATAACTGTTGTGATTTTCATTATATTAAGCTTAGCGATGAATTATTTATTCTAAAAACATTTTGTGGTGTGTTCGCTATAGAAGGAGGCCATGGTAGATTCACCTCAATGCTTTAAACTTCTCAACCCATCACATACCTCCATCTCTGCTGCAGAAAGGAATTGTTTGTAGTAGCATGGACCTATGACAGTAATTAATGTAAACCCTAATCCCATTTTCAGTCCATAAGAAGACAGGTTTTGGGGAATTCAAAGATACTCTGGCTTTGCTTATTATGCAAACCTTGCAATACACATAGATACAGATAGCTTGTCACTCTGTTGAATGTTCTAAACGGCATTCAGAATAACTCAGCCTATTTCAAATATATCTGAAATCTGAATTTATTTTGCTTCCCTGTTGTTTCAAATGAATGAGTCAAATCATTGGCCTACAGCACTGAACCACACGTCCTTGTCTTTATTTTGCATGGTGAAAGCTGATTTGAATGATTTTTTTTTTTTTTCCCAGAAGCATATTGCCTTTCCTTGGCATCTGTCCTGTACTACTGCAGTTTCTGGTACCCTGTTTGTGACACACATTGGCAGCAACAAGATCAGAACTGATCTCTTAGAATTACTATCTCAACAATACCCATTAACTTACACCTACAAACAGGGTAACATTTTTTTTTTCCAGACCTCTCCTATTTCACATCCCCATGTATGTCAAAATGAAAGCCTAAGGGAAACTGAACACTTTCTTGAACAATCATTGATACCCTGTACTTTACTGATGTATTCTGGGAATAAAACTATATGGCAGTGTGATTAGGTGTTCTTCAAGTGGAGAGATACTGAAGTAATGGTCTTCTCTGCCTACATCTAGGACATACTGCATGGTGTAGGAATCTGAGTAACTCAAAATCACATCTTGTGATTATTCTGTAAATATGTCTTATGAAAATATTATTTTACTTCTCAACTCATCCATGTTTTTGAATAATCTCTTCTACATCAGCCTTGGGTAGCTCTTCATATTTGATTTATGTTCTACAGGAATTTACCTTGTGAACTGTAGCCAACCAACCACACCCCCAAGTTCTGGTCATTTCTACAACATTCTTTATTTAAACTATGCTGTTACAACAGTGATAGATTTTCTGTGTGGTCCCAAAAAATTATATCATCTAAGATTTCCCCTTTTTAGTTTTATTAATGTCCTACAGCAACCATTCACAAACCATTCCTATTGCACTTGAGAATTAGTTACATCAACTTTGTCTCCAATTTTGGCTTCTCATCCTCTCCTCCCGCCCTTGCCCCTTTTCTAGGAACTTTCATATTCTCTTTTTCCTGTGCATCTTTTGTTACCTGTCTAATCATAGACTATTTGTACACCCTAGTCCCAAAGAAAAAAATCCCTTTTCAATTCCACATTCTTTCACGAAGGACACATTCTTCCTTGTTTCTTACAAAGGGCAGGACACAGATTTTCAAAACAGGTGTTCGGGATCTTCCAAAGAAGCTTAAAAGAACAAAAGGTCAAATTCAGCTGCAATGAATAACCACTCAACTCAGAGGGAAGAATTTGTTCCCGAGTACTGTCAAGGAAAATAAATAAATAAATAAATAAAATAGAAAGTAAAAGAAAATAACTGAAGAAAAGCATCTCTAGGTAAACAATTTGCTTTTGTGGACAACTTCTCATTAAAAAGGACACAAAACAATCCGGCCACTGCTAATGTGAAGCAGTAGGCTGTGATCATGTTACTCTTAAAGTGTTATATTTACAGACTTTTTAAGTCTGCATTCGAAGGACTTTTAGATAAGAAAAAGATGAAAATATTGCATTGGTAACTGAAGTGCTTGTCCCTTCCAGGACTTCAAGCATAGGACTTCTTTTTCAGTTACATCAATTTACATGAGAAACTCATGCAAGTTTAGACGATTGAGAGATCTAAAGATACTGCTTCAGCTACCTGGTATCACCACTGCTACCTCATGGTCTGTGAATGGCATTAGTTTTACTACTTCTGTAACATTTGGGTTAGTGTTTTGTAAACCACAATTTGACAGGAGCACCATAACTGAAGTCATGTCAGGCCTAGCCTGGGACAGACACATACATAACAAAAAGAGTATAAACTCCTTTGGAAAACATAAACAGATTTTGGATTATTTTAGTTATTTCCCATATTTCTATAAAAGTAACAATAGAAAATGTAAAAATAAAATCAATTCTTGTGTATCTTTTTGCAATTCAAGTCTTTTTGAAAAAGATAGGTCTGTGGTTTTATTTACTTATTTTTTTCAGTGCAAGCTTATAGAGTGTATGCATTTATTTGATTTGCAGTGCTTAATCTGAGATAGTTCTTATTGCCTCATAAAACTGCTGAAGGAAAGAAAGGAAGGCAGGATGATACAAACTCCAGATAGAGAACTGGATACAATCCAACCTTTGTAGATCAATGTCCTGTTTAATTTAAAACTCCATATACTCAACTGCTGACACTGATAAATTAAGACATACCTATACTATATAATCCTATATCATTAGAAGATGGGGAGGAAAGAAAAAAACCAAGGCCTTTGACAGCAGTGGCATTCATTCAAACTATCCTTTCTCATCTAAATCCAAATTAGGATGATGCATGCAAGATGGTGTTGATTAATTTATTGTACAGCTCTATCCTATTCTACTGTAAAACTCTGATGAAGTAACACTTTACAGAATTTCTAGTCTTTAAAGTGCATTTCATGTAAGGAAATAAAAATGGATAAATTGTTGTTTAATCTTATTCCTTTAAAATTCCCTTAATTAAAATAATTACATCTTGAAATGCAGTTGTAAATCAATAATAGTGTGTCTGTGAAGTCTGCCAGCTGATATTCTAAGGTATCTTCCACAGCATCTAGAGCATTAAATAACTGTTTCCACACTATCATTTTAGTAATGATCTTCATCAGGAGTCTAGCGAATTTCAGTGAAGTCTGAATTAAACTGCAGTGAACTCTTAGCCATCTCTATAGAGAGCAAGTTCTGAGAGCATACCTTTAAATTAATTCAATTTTAGGTATATTAATTAAATATTAATCTCACTACTTTTTCCCTCCTCCATATGTCACGTGATATGGCACAGTAATTCAAGTCATATTCAGTAAGCAGAATTGTGGAAACAGGACAAATAAGGATTATAAAATAACAAGGTAATTTCATCACTAGTGACATTTACTGTACAAAAGTAGGCTTTTTCCCCTCACACAATTTTGTTTCAAATCAACTACTTATCATACTGGTGAGGTAGGAATTCCCCTATATATATATAAAATAAAAAAATAATTAAAAAAAAAGGCAGATTTTGGCATCCATGAACTCTGTTCTAGCACAATGTAAAACAGCCTAAGGCAAGGGAATGCTGATGGAATAAATAATCCCTCATCTCTTGGGACTGTCCTGTAATGATGAAAAACTGCCATATTACTCCCTCATGTTTCTGAAATTCTCAGGTAAATGTAATGCCTATAAACACTGTCTTTCAGCTTCATGTTTGGAATAACCCAAACACTGTAGAGATAACTCAAAACATAGTTCAGACTAATTTTGCTTGCAAGTGTTGATTTCAAGCAGTTTTGGAGCCTCTACAGCATCAGAGTCTGTGTACATTTGCAGTTGCAACTGGCTTTCTGGTTACATTGTGTGGCTGTAAATGATGATAACTAAGAGCTGGAAGGCTCCAAGCACCCACTCTGTTAAAAAAAAAAAAAAAAATGACACAGCTGTACAACACTTCCATCCCTATAATGTGTGATTCACTTCTAACAAACAAAACAGTGATATCCAAAAAAACCTGTCACAACAACCAGCTTAATACCTGATTTGCAACATACCTGCAAGTCAATAGGTAATTCAACAGGATAACTCCCATTTTAAGTCACAAGATCCATCTCAACTTCCTCAGCTATAATTACATATTATAGTAATATTGCATAGAGTAAGAGCAACCAAAACCAAAGACCAACTTATCATAGATCCCAAGGACTAGTGACAAGGGCAGCAATAGACAGGTACTGCAGAGGAGAGCCTGTCAAGGAAATCTATTAGTGTTTACATTAACTATCAGGAGTTACACCATTTCTAGGCATTTTTATATAAAATAAGAGTTATTTTATTCTAAGCAAATGTACAACTGAACTCAATTTTAATATTTAATTGACTACTTTATTATGTCATTCAGCTACATATTTATATGATATTATATGCTGTGAGCAAAGATCAGGTTTGCAACTGTTTTTTGTTGTTGTTGTTGATGTTATTAGATTTCAGCAGAACTGACAAAACTCATTTTAACAGATGTCCAAATTGCTACAGCTCTGATGCCGTTGTAAATTTGTTCATTTTCTTATCAAGTGACAGTAGTTACATAATGGGAAGTACCAACATTTCTTAGCTCTGAATTCTAAAGTGTCAATTATAATAAAAACTAAGTCAACAAGAACTACTTAGAAAGTTTTTTGTTTGTTTGTTTGTTTTTCTTAGTTTACAGCAAAGATAATATTTATCTTTTCTCCTCAGCTTGTTTTCCCTTCTACTCTTTCTTCCGGGCATAGAAGCAAGAGTAGTTTCAATAAAGTGAAACAACTTTTCAGGAATCTCTAGGCTGTAAAAATTAGAAAAGCGGATTTCAAAACCCACAGTCATTTTCGAAGTGTGTTATCTCCCTTTGATATCACATAAAAATATTATTAAACAATTTTTACAATATGTATGATTATTTCTAATGAAAATTTAAATTTGAAGAAAACTTCAAAGAAAATTGCATTTTTTTTTTAAATGACCACTATGTTGAACTTCACTGAATTCTAAAATATTTGCATAGGAAATGTTACAGAATCAAAGAATCTCAGGGGTTGGAAGGGACCTCAAGAGATCACTGAGTCCAACCCCTCTGCTAAGGCTGGTACCCTACAATAGGTCACACAGGTTGGCGTCCAGACAGGTCTTGAATATCTCCATAAAAGAAGACTCCACAACCTATATGGACAACCTGTTCCAGTGCTCTGTTACTCTTACCATAAGAAAGTTCTTCTGCATGTTAGTAGGGAACTTCCTGTGTTCAAGTTTTAGCCCATTACTTTTTGCCCTATCACTACACACGCAACCAAGAAGAGCTTGGCCTCATCCATTTGCCTCCCAACTCCCTTTAGATATTTATAAACATTTATCAGGTTCCCTCTGTCTTCTTTTTCCCAGGCTGAACAGACCCAGGTTACTTAGTTTTTCCTCATACAGAAGGCCTTTTATCATCTTTGTAGCCCTTCACTGGACTACTTCTAGGAGATCCCTGTCTTTCTGAACTAGGGAGCCCAAAACTGAACACAGTACTCTAAATGTGACTTCACCAGGAGTGAGGAGAGAATTACTTCTCTTGACCTGCTGGCCATAATCTTTTTAGTGTATCCCAGGATACCACTGGCCTTCTTGACTACAAGGGCACACTGTTGTCTCATGGACAGCCTGTGGTCCACCAGGTCCTTCTCCTCTGAGCTCCACTCCAGCAGGTCATCTCCCAACCTGTATTGATGCATGTGGTTATTTCTCCACAGGTGCAAGACTCTACACTTGTTCTTATTTAACCTCATCACCTTCTCCCTGCCCGACTCTCAAGTCTGTCCAGGTCTTGTTGAATGGTAGCACAGCATTCTGGTGTGTCAGCCACTCCTCCTAGCTTTGTATCATCAGCAAACTTGAGGGGGTGGATTCTATCCCTTTATCCAGGTCGCTGATGAAGATGTTGATTAAGACCAGACCCAGTACTGACCCCTAAGGAACACAGTTACAGTCCTCCAAACAGACTGCACCACTGATGACAACCCTCTGAGCTCTGTCAGTCAGCCAGTTCTCAGTTCACCTCACTGTCCACTCATCTATACCACATTTTTCTAAGTTTCATAACAAGGATGTTGTGGGTGACAGTGTCAAACACCTTGCTGAAGTCAAGGTACACAGTATCCGTTGCTCTCTCTCCATCTACCCAGTCTGTGATTACATCATAGAAGGCAATCAGGTTGGTCAAGCATGATTTCTCCTTGGTCAATCTATGTTGACTACTCCTGATAACCTTCTTCTCTTTCAATTTCTTGGAGATGGCATCCAGAACAAGTTGTTCCATCACCTTTCCAGGGACAAAGGTGAGGCTGACTGGCCTGTAATTTCCCGGATCCTCTTTCTTGCCCTATTTGAAGATGGGACTGACACAGGCTATCCTCAGTCTTTAGGGACCTTTCCTGTTATCCAAGACCTTTCAAAGATGATAGAGTGTGGTTCACCAATTACCTCTGCTAGTTCTCTTAGCATGTACAGGTGCACCCCATCATGGCCCATGGATTTGTGTGCTTTGATTTTGGCTAAATGCTTTCTGAACAGATCCACTTCAACCACAGAAATTCTTTCTTTACTCAGACTCTCTCTCTCACCTCCAGGGCGTGGGATCCTTAAGGCCAGGGATTGTGAGGCTACTTCCAGCTGTTTGTAGAAGGCCACTTCCTCCTCCTGATCAGGTGGCCTTTAGTACGCACCCACTAGAGTTTCACCTATGTTAGCCATTCCCTTAATTCTTACCCACAAGTTCATCATTCCCCAACAAATGAAGTTCAATACATTCTAGCTGCTCTCTGACATAAAGAGCAACTCTACCACCTCTCCTGTCCATCCTGTCTTTCCTTAAGAGGACATAGCTATCCTTGACAGCATTCCAGTCATGTGAACTGTCCCACCGTATCTCTGTGATGGCAATGAGATCATGGCCCTGTGACCACACACTGATCTCTAGTTCTTCCTGTTTATTTCCCATTCTTCATGCACTGGCACACAGGCAATGTAGTGAAGCAGAGAGTGTAGGTATCTTCAAGGTATGCAAGAAAGTTTAAACCAGGCTATTGTCAGTGTTATCTTCTCTGAGGAGTCCTCACAAGATCCAATTGGATTGCTGACAGTCTTTTCTCCACAATCTACTAACAAGGCAGCATTACCAGGCCCCCCTCTGTCACAAAAAACTCCAAAACCTTCCCCCATCGAATCTAGTTTAAAGCTCTGGTAATCAATCTAGCCAGCTTGTTCCCCAGAATGCTTTTGCCCATCTGCTCAATCGCATTCCATCCAATTCTCACATACCTGGTCTCTTGAAGGCCTGCCCAAGATCATGGTACCTGAAACTGATCCCAACACCATCCTCTCAACCAGTAATTTACCTGTTCTGTTCTCCTCATTCTCCTCCTACTTTCCAGGACCAAGCCACCAGTTAGGAGGACAGAGAACACTACTTTCATTCCCAAAACCTTTAGCATCTATCCAAGGGATGCAGAGTCCCTTTTAATATTCTGTAATTTCCTCTCTGCATCCTCCTGTGACCCTACTTGAATGACAGCAAGTGAATTGCAGTCATCTTGTTTTATCACATGTGGTAGAGTCTTCTTAACATCTCTGATACTGCAGTGGCTTTGGTTAAATAGCACTATCGTATATTTTACAGACAAGTTTCAAAAAAGATCCTGAACAAAGTTTGCAATAAATACTTCTTACAGAAGTTTTCCACATGTTTATTCTTTCTACAGCCCAGTAGAAAGCAGGGAAGTAAGGCCACAGCCCATTTTCCAACCTAATAAAATTTGCATAGATTCACAGTAATGTAATATGAGCAAATGGTTTCTGTTGCTTTCAGTGGGGTTATTCTGCACAGGTATTTTTGTAACAGTATCTGAAAATCTATTGTCTTTTCAAGAGATTGATCCCTCTCACTGACTCTGGTTCTTCTAAACAAGACACTCAAGACTCGGTTAAGTGGATAGGTTAACATCCGCACTACAGAAAAGTGAAAGAGTGTAAGGATTAAATCTATCTGCATTTTCTGAAATAAAATTACAGTCTAAGTAACTTTTATCAGGATGCTTCTCCATTATTCATTGAAATAGATAACAAAAAGGTGATGATTCTATTTTAATGATCTTTCAGCTCTGGAAAATACTTAACTTTGTATGATGACCATCTACGCTTAAAAACAGTATTAGAAACATAAACATTCCCATTTTGCCACAATGCTCAAAAACAAACAAACAAACAAACAAAAAACTGTAGAGAATATAGGCCGAACAAGTGTGGTGCTTGTTCAACCTTGTAAAACACAATTTTTCACCCCTCTTTAGGAACTTAGGCTCTGTATGGCCTACATTGTGACCTGTAGGGACAAACCTCAGCTTTCTGCATAGTTTCATAACTTTACTTTCACAAAAATAAATAAATCAA
>VXAB01001042.1:0-26694 GCA_013399175.1 Odontophorus gujanensis
AGGGAGGGAGGGAGGAAGGAAGGTAACATCTCAGTATTTTACCAGTTACTTTACTTCATATTATGTTCAGTTACCACAGACAAGAAAAGAGAAATCCTTACAGTCCAATCGTTTACAGTTACCAAACAGGAAAGCTCCCTTGCTGTCTTCAGACAATAGTGTTACATAAAACAGAAATTGTTCCACTTGCAAATATCATATACAGGTACAAGTGACACTTGCTCATGCATCATTATCCTGTATGGTATGTGGTGGAACGTGTTTCCCAGCTCAGGGTATTCAAGTTTTATTCCCTCTTTTATTTTAGTGCCTTTTAAAAACTCATCAGTGAATATAAACTCTTTACAACTGGTTTTTCGCTTTAACCAAATAACGGATTTTCTGTAGCAGCAAGATATAGGAACTTTGTAATTAATTAACTGGTGTAATCATTTGCAAGTTGCAGGACTAAACCCTTCACTAGAAAGAAGTTCCTGGGCTCCCAGAGCTCAGCTGTGTCACACACAGCCTTTACCACAGAGAGTCCATTAGCACTCAGAAATTGAACGAGTTACCTGCCCTTTCAGATACCTTCCAAAATCACAATGGTTGGCAGGACTGTTTCATTCTAGACCAGTTTACCTCAGGCCTGCAGTAATGATCAAACCTGTTCTTCCAGGAGGACAGCTCAGCAGATTCCCAGACTTTGGTTTCACCAGCAGGTGTTGCTTCTGCTTCAAACTAAATATGGGGGAAGAGACAAACATGTCAGGAGGCCAAAGCAAAGCTAAAATGTCAAGCGATTTCTTGTTTTTTTCTTTTTTTGTTTGTTTGTTTGTTTGTTTTTTAAATCACATCAACTTTGCTGTGTTTTTAAGCACCTCCAATTGATGACAAGAACATTTATTTGAGGAGCACAACTGCCCTGAGTACTGCGTTGAGGCAAGGCTCTTCCAACTGGCTGTTTATGGTTGGCCCTTCTTACACCAGAAGCAGAACTGGAGGACAGCCAAGTTTTGTCAGTGTCAAAAAGAAGTAGTGTTTGACATTTCAGTTCAAATATAACTTATTTCTAGGTAAAATGAAGGCTTAGAAGAACAAGCTGTAAAAGAATCCACCTCTCAGTGGCTGTTTTCTGTGCAATCATTATTGCCAAGAGACAGGCACATGCTTCTATAGGAGAGCATGCCCCAAACCAAACTGAAATACAACGATGTTACACTCATGACTCTGTGTAATTCTGTATCTTATCATTCTCCAGTTTTCTTAGAAATTTGCTTCTTCCCTGACATCCGGGTACTACAAAAGCACAATCAATACAAATTACTTCAAAAAGGAAGGCAATGAAAATCAATAAGAGAAAGATAATCTTGTATTTCTCTGCACAAATTCTGTTTTTCAGTCTTACACCATAATAAAGATAAATTTGTAAGGACTTTGCTTATCTAAGTGACTTTAAAAAACTAAGGGTTGCAAACTTTTCATGTGGGTAATTTAAAGTTTATTTTAATGTTGTGTGTACTTGTGTTTGTATCTTAACCTTAATGATATAAACTCATAGCTTGCTCATTTTAACTGTGGGTCTTGATAAAAAGTGTAATCATTTTTAATGTTTAACTGAAAAAGCAGAAAGTTGTTTTTTTGAAAAATGTTCCTACTTTTTCCTACATTTCAGATAGATACCATAGTTATTCACTGGAATGAATTCTAGCTTTTGCAGTGTCAGTAATGATTGTCTTGTATTTAATTTAACCAATTGTCATTTTCACATTTTCTCACATTTTCCCTTCCAGATACCCACAATACTCGTTAATGAAAAGCATAGGATGGAGGAGAATGATGAGACCCAAATTATGAACATAATGCAAGCCAGTGTACCTTACCCTACTATGAGATGCTCTTAAATAAGTTTTACTCAAGTTAATGATTTCATTGAGAAATACTGAAACCCAAAGAATTGTAGAAGTTTGTTGTCCATGATTCATGCAGTTTGTTATTGCATACTTTTGCAATATAGTGCAGCTACACAGCTCATTTTGGACACGTTTCCAGTAGGCTCATTGTCCACTTTTTATGAGGTTGCATGCATCTCTTAAGCATTATTTAATTCATCCAATAATTACATTTTTTTTTGTTCAAGTGGTTATGAATAAGAGCATGTAATTGTTCTGTTTTTAAACCAAATGTCTTAGCTTCTACAAACTCAGGTCTTACAAGAGAAGAAAAATAGTTCATCAGCATAAAGGAATTAACAGTATTTTGTTTTAACATTAAAAAAAATAACAAATCATACAGTAAATCCATATGAAATAGTTCTTTTGGATATTTAAAAAACATTAATCATCTATAGATTGCCTGTTAACTAATTCTTCAGTGTCATTAAGATAGAGGGCAGGCTACATTAATAAGTTTATTTACTCCTCGTAAAGGTAGAATATTACCCTAGTTTTTCAACAGGATATTGTGCCTCTGAAGGAATGCCTACTTCTACCTTTTAGGAAAATAAATACATCAGGGAAAGAATTGTTTGTGGAAAAGTAGTTCATGAAGCCCATGGTTTAAACAATTAGTGATTAGACTGTAGACTTTGAATTAGTCGTCTTTGTTCTCCACCATTATCAATAAACACAGCAGGATAAACCTAGGCAGTCTGCTCACAACCACCTCTAACTACAGAAACTAAGAATATTTTTAGTCAAAATGAGTAACAGATTATTTTATCATGCATAAAAGCAAGGCAACTGCATCTCACATGACTCCAAACCTCCCCAGCTGACACTGTCTGAGATTTTTACAGTGTTACAGCTTCCCACTATTTACACATTGTCCTTTTCCAAACAACAGAAGCAAGAATGATCTGCTGGGATTTCAAGGGGTTTCCGTTTCTTTTCCCTTTCCTGGATAAAGAAAAGACCAAAGGTGGGCTCTTCTTGATGCAATGCCAGGCCCTGTGGTAGCTACATCACAGGAATAGTGAAATGCCTTCACATATGTATAGCTTCACTTGACTCAATCTGTCAATGCTTCCAGGACTACCTGCATGGCCAAACATCCCACACAACACGACCATGTCAACATCAAGATTTGGGGGGGTTCTGAAAAGCATGCGCATGTCAGATGCCAATGTTTTGACATATCTCTGAGAGTCATGTACATGAAATGCACTTCTTTGTGGGAATACTACAGTAAATGTACCTATCAATGAGCAGTTTGAGGAAGGAGTAATGACCTGGAAAGCCAGACTGGAGAATTTTTTTTGCACCTACAAGATAATGGTTAAAGAAATCTTCCAACTGCTGTAAAGAAGTCAAATTAACAGAAGGACATGTCATTCACAAAGAGAAAAGAGAAAAAATTTGGATTAATAGGGGAGTTATATTGGCAGGAATGAGACATCACACTTACTCTACTGAAGCGGAAGGAAATCTGTACATGGAGTTAAAACAAAGTACTTATATATTTTTGACAAGAACCAGAGGAATTATCTTAGCAACTCCTTGTTTTCTGGGCTGTAAGAGTTGAAAGAGAAGCAGCAAAGGAAGCAGGGCAGGCAAGAGGAGCCCAGGTAAGGTCTTTCACTGTTGAGAAGAGGAAGAGGTCATCTCTTACTTCTATGCATGAAACAGCAGCAGGAGCAGAGTAAGGGCGGTGACCAATGTATGAGCATATGAATGAATGGTGAAAGAAAGGATAGCACCAAAGGTGCGTGATGAGTTATAATGAGCAATCCTAATGTGTGGTGCCTTTACTAGGGACAGTAGTGAGGGAGCAGGAACAAAAAATTGCTTAACTTGGTCATGTGAAGTTTAAATTGTCAGCAAACAACTCAAGAACATACCAGGAAGTTCTTTAAAAAGTGGCTTTGGATGGAAGGAGAAAACCAGTTCAGGAGCAGAGCAGTAAACTGACTTCCTTCCCATGTCATAGTGGTATTCAGATGACATTTTAGGTATAAATGGAAAGGGTGAATGAAACCACAAAATCAAATGCAAACCGTTACACTCAAGAAAATGCAATGTTCAAAATAAAAGTTGTTGAAAATGGTAATAAATAAGATTAATAATTAAAGCTTTAGGCAGCCCTATATGTGCTGTTCTGTTTGAGAGTTAAGCAAGTTTTCACTTTTTTCACTTTGTTTTTTTTAAATCATGAGAACACTTTATATGTCATGGATGCCTCTGAGAACTTAATGCATATGTATGTGGTAGAAATCTCCACAGAAGGTGAATTGGCCAACAAGATCTTACACAGACAGCTACTAAAGGAAGACAAAGGAGCATGTTTATTTTTAGTTGGTGGTAAAGAACAATTCTGTGCACCAGCATGCCCTGCTGGTTTCTGTGAGACGTGGCTGAAAAATCTCATTTAAGTATTCTGTAGTACCGGAGCAAATGAGTTATTTGGAAAGACAGAAAGAAGAAAATGGCAACTGAAACTATTCTGGTATAGAGCAAAATAGCAAATATTTTTAATTGTGAGTTACTTTCGAACTCAGAAGAAGAAAGAATTGTGATGTCTGCTAGATACATAGCTGTATGAATAAATATACCTGAGTTTCTAAAGGACTTAATAATCTAACATGAATCTCCTACAAACCCTCCAGGCAATGAGTGGGCCTGTTGGGTCATGGTTTCATACCATCAAAGAAATAGATTTCATCTTCAGATGTTGTTGTGCTTGCTTGGTAAGAATTCAGCTTATTAAGAAGTGTGAAATAAGATACAGGACAAAAATACTACTAGAGAAAAAAAAATTAAAGATTTAAGGCTAAAAGGCAAAGTAAATATGGAAATAACATTTGGCAAACACATTCTGAGAACAAAACTCCAAGTTTATTTACTGGAATAGATTGCAGGATAACTGGGTGGGTGCTCAGCGCTCCAACCCTGGAAGCAGCCAGTCAGGCAACACCCCGTGCTGCACATGTGGAATGCACAGCTTTTGGCATGGGAGCTCAAACATTAGATCTGGCCCATAAATCTGAGTACAGTTTTCAGTGTTTAAGAATCCTAATTTATCTGGATTAAAGTCCTCTTCTCCTTTGGCATTAGAAGATACTTAGGGTTGTTAAAACAAAAATTGCAAAATACTGCCCTGAAATACATATGGACTTTTCCTGCCAAGCACACAGATTTCATCCCACAAATTGGAAACTTAANAAGGAAAGGAAAGGAAAGGAAAGGAAAGGAAAGGAAAGGAAAAAGGAAAGGAAAAAGGAAAAAGGAAAAAGAGAAAAAGAATTCTCTCAGAGGGAATTTGGCCATTCAAAGAGCAGGAAAAGTATAAGCAAATGGTATTTGTTTGATAATTTATTTGTTTTTAATTCTAAAAATCATTCTGCTTTACAGGAAAAAATAAAATAAATGTTTTGTAATAAGCCCTAAGAAACCTTTATTCTTTCTTTAAGTCATGTTCAAATTCTGCTACAATAAAGAGGAATGAAAAATATATGTCTTGTGGTCTGTGATCACTGACCACACAGTGCCTGAACCAGTGAAGCTCTTGTGGATTTCTACTTTTTGGCTCTAGTTACCTTCTAGCTCTTCTCCCCTCACATGCACAATCCTCCTTTTCTAGAAATATTGTCTCTCTTGTTGCAAATGATGTAACTGTGAATAAAATGATACATGAGCTTGACATCAACACATCCTTGTAATTGTTTGGCTATTTTGATTGTACTCTGGTGTAAACACATGCAAGAAAGGAAAACAAGATCCTTTAGAAGACAAAAACAGAATATCCATTCAATGCAAGTACTTCATAACCCTTTCCTATGGGGAGATATGGAAACAGTCACCGCAAGCTGAAAACACATCACAGAATCTTATAGACAACAGCTCTGCAGCTTCTGGCCTTCAGCAGCACCCAGATTAGCAAGGAAGGAATGTTCTTAGGATTTCTTTATACATATGTCCATCACTCATGCTCATAATGACTATTACTTAATCTGAATTGCATTTTTTCCTTTTTTCTTCCCTCTAGATTTTTTTTTTTTTCTCACTATTATAAATGTGTATTTGTATAGCTTTTGTACTTGTAGGCTTCTCAGGCTAAAACATTATGTTGCAAACTGATGTGAGTAGAAAACGTGAAACAAGTTTTGGATCTGCAAAGCAGTGTGTAGTTGTTCTGAACAAAACAAGGTGGTTGAGAATGTGTGAGGTGAATGGAAACCAGTTTGAAGTAGATGCTGTGGTCATGGAATTCACCATTTAAAGAGTGATTAAAGTTCTGATTTATATCCCCAAACATAAGCTTATCTAAACACTGACAAAGCCAGTTTGTCACAGGTGTACAGGCAAAAATGCAAAGTCTACATCAACACACTTCTCTTGACAGATGCATGTATTTCAGTATTTATAATAATATCTGTACTATTCACAGTTTATATCTATTCTCCCTTTTGTTCTTCCTTGCCCCAATCTCAACCCAAAACTGGGCAGGACCCACTGAAGGACCATTAGTTACACTGGGAGAATAAGAAATGTTCAGATTTGTGCTCTCTTACCTCTCCACCTCACTGAACCTGGGTTCTGGAACCTGAGTCTTGGGAATTCCTTTTCACTGCAAAGCTGTCAAGTTCACTTACAGCTCAGCTGTCAGACATACAAATCAGACCCATGGTAATGTATAGCCAAATTGTGTCTTCAAACCATACATAAACTGTATTTTTTATAGAAAATGAAACTTAGAAAAAGTGGGACTTGCACTGTGAATGCAAGTACTAAAATAATTTTCTGGATATCTTTGATGTTCACTTCCTTCAGTTTTAAGCATTTGGTGATCCATCATCTGCAGGTAAACGTTGTGCTGAAAGCTTTTGCTGAAATTAGGAGTATGAATTAAAGAACTAGAGGCACTCAACCTGCACTGATGCCCTGTGCTGACTTCACTATTTCCAAACCCTATTAAAATAAACAACTCATTTATTTCTTGATTTTAAGATTTTGCAAACCCTACTCTTGAAAAGAAATTACAAAGGAAATCTAATTTTACTACCACTCCTACTACCAGCAACTTACAAGACTAGTCTTAGACAAAATTGTACTCATTTGTGATAAAATATTTCAACTGTTTCAGATTTAATTGCTCAGGAAACCAGCCATGGCTTGCAATGATGGTTTAATGGGAACCCATCTTTCAGTCTGCCCGGCAAGCTTCGAGATATCTGTTCACCCTGTTTCTGTGCAGGCCACCAAATACCGCTTTTATGGATTTTCCTGATGAAAGCCACTTATCTCAGGAAGGAATTGAAATGGTTGTCTTTACTTGACATATGATGACATGAATTTTATAGTAATATTTATTGTTTCCCTATATGAAGGCTGAAGACCTTTGGCCTCATTTAAGACATATAATAAAACTAATACTTACATATCAGTGCCATTGTTAATTTTTGCTGAAAATTCTTTGAGGCTTTATGCAGAGGGAGACTCAAATGTGAATTAATTTGCAAAGCCAGATGGAAAGAGTAACAAAGACAAGGTTACAATAGCAGTTGCTTTGTGGTCCAAAACAGGCACTGTCCCCTTCATCTTGTGCTTTGCTTTCCACTATCCCCCTACCACGTTGACTAAGAGCCGTAGTTTGCATTAGAAACGGCACTGCATTTTCTGAAGGCTGGAGGTGATTTTGTTCTCATGTAATCTGGAATGACCTTTGGCTTCCTGGCAAATGGACACAACCTGGGCAAAGATCACCTCTCCTGATTCAACAAACCCCTCAACTCATATTAGGAAACACTTAGTGTATGTACTTGCTTTATTCACACTTTTTGGATACAGTTTTATTCTGAGATATTTTTTTTCCTGTTACAAATACATCAAGTGTTACTAGTAAAGATTTTTTTTAAATGATTGACAAAGCTACAGGTCTCAGCACACGGCAGTTTTTAAAATCTGCTCTAGCACTCCGATAATACAGTATTTGACAAAACACATTTCACATTCCAAATACATATTCGGAAGAAATATTTTTGCATAAAATCTAAACTAAAATCATAACTACTTGAGGAAAATGAAAATCTTAGGTATAAAAATACCACTGAATCTCTAATTCATCTTTCAGTGTTAGCCCACGATGATGGACTATATATGTGCATGTAAATCATTATGTCCTTTCTGCTAACATTGTGAATACAGTAACTCCTTACTAAAGTTCAGCAAGATGTACACCCCTGAATTGCAGGCTGAGCAATTCCCAGCATTATGATTACTCTTCAGAGCATCAAGAACATGGAAGACAGGGACACAGAATGATTGAAGGGCTGGAGCACATCTCCTGTGAAGAAAGGCTGAAGATTGTTCAGCATAGAGAAGTGTCTGGGAAGACCATATTGTGACCTTCCAGTACTTGAAGAGAGATTACAAGCAGGAAGGGGACTGACTTCTGCATGGTCTGATAGTGATAGGACAAGGGGAAATGGCTTTAAACTAAGAGGGGAGATTGTATTTAGATGCTAGGAAGAAATTCTTCAATCAGAGGGTAGTGAGGCACTGGAACAGGTTGCCCAGAGAGGCTGTGAATGCCCCAACTCTGGAGGCAATCAAGGCCAGGATGGATGGACCCTGGGCAGCCTGATCTGCTGGTTGGCAACTCTGCTCATGGCAGGGGGGTTGGAACTAGATTATTTTTAAGGCCCCCTCCAACCTAAGCCATTCTATGATTCTATATTTCAATCATAAGAAAGAAAAACTGGAGAAAATAGTTGGGAGCCTGAGATCTGGAGAGCATTTGTAGCATTATTCTCAAGTCTTTTCATGGCTTTAGGAAAGTCAGTTGGCTTCTGGATGTCTGTCTGCGCTATGGGCCAAATATTTTTGGTAATACTTGCAGATTTCAAGTGAAGAATTAATCTAGAGCTGTAAAAAGTTATTCCAGAATTCTATTTTTGAAGTTACAGTTCTGTTCGTGTGCCAAAATGCAATTTGTAACTTAGGAGCCAGGAACCCTCATCCATCAGTTTTCAAAAGCTGTGCCCACACTACCATGCTTGCTCCTGCCACAGTCTGATCCCTCAGACCCAGCTCTCCAATGAGGCACCTGCTGTGTGCTGCTGTGTGCTCTGGCTGTAGCCTGCTCAGCCAGCCTGCTTCCTGACAGGGGCATCCTACCACAGGGTGAACATCACTGCAAAGTTAAACAAAGGCACAACAGCCCGAATCAGAGGCACTGCACATATCAAACCCAGCATCTGGTGAACAGCACTCCTTCAGACAAGTGTTCTAAGTAGCGGGCAGTGAGGGGTGGGCAGAAAAACGACCAGAACTGTGCTATCAGAGCAGTTTCTGTCTCTTATAATTACCTCTACATGGAGACGTCTGCCAAATCCTTCCCAGTGGACATATGGGCTCAGCAGGTAGGAACTGGCTGAAAGTGCTCTTGCACTGACGTCAGTGGGGGAAGCATGACTGAACCCAGCTCCCATGAAATTAAATGTTACCTGACCGGTGCCTGTTTTTCAGGAGGAGGGCAGCCTGGCCCAGCTCTGTCCGCAGCTTCCTGAGAAATCCTCATGCTTTTTCTTCCAAATAGGAAGAGACTTTACAGTTAATTAGAAGATAATACCAGTCTGCTTCTGCTAATTATTTGTATTTTTGCTTAACACTTATAAATCTACTTGTTCAGGTATTAGTACAAGCTAATATTTGCTTGTAAGATGCATTAGTCATTACAATTAGCAAGTAGAAATAGATTAGTCATGCGCAAACAGTCTCATAAATGAAGTCTTTATGCCCCCCTTGGGGATGGAGAGGAAGGGAATTTGAGCCCTTTATGATTACCAAGGGAAACCTGAGTTGTCTCTTCTATTCACATCATTGTTTCAGGATTTCTTGTGGGTTGAGTTAGACTGGATGCAGGCATCCTTCAAAGCCCAGCAGTGCTGCTGGAAGCTGTGATGGGGATTTAATGAAAGCCATTGGGTGACACCTTATCCTAGGACCACTAATCAGCACTTCTGAAATAAATATCCTTTTTTTCCTTTCAAAAATCTTTTCAGTTACTATATCTGCTTTTCCTGTGCCTCAGAGAAACCTCTTATTCACATGTATGAAATCAGCAGGGAACAGGAGCATTTAACCAGACATAAGGCTTCTGTCACCCCATACTGAGAAAGGGAGACTGAAGATCCCGAGACCTGAAGCGATGCAGACAGTGGCAGCACTGAAGGCCGTGCAGGTGTGTGACCAGAGGTGTGCAGCTGATGGAGCAGCTCTCTGCAGGGCTGCACCCAAAACAATCCATGCTGTGGCCAACAGCTTCCAGAAGTACCTCACAAGGTAATGGCAACAAACTGATTGGAAATGTTGGTCCCCACGTCTAGTTACAGGCAGCACAGAAGGACTGGTTCTGTAGAAGCTGTTGTTTTTAGTTCCACTCTGCACTTGTTTTTTGTTAAGTCACTGCTTCCCGATCCTTTCCGATTCAATTAGATGCTTCCCAGAGCTCTCTTGTTTCTGTGTATGCAACATCTCCTAAAAAGTCATTTAAAAATAAGATTAAGTCAATGCAACAGACCATTTATAAATTAAAAAGCAGAGTCGTTTCACTTAAGTAAATTTAACAGCAGCATTAATATAATGCTTGCTTTGCTGCAAACATCGCTCTCCTGCATGTGGCATGGGTAAATGAGCTCTCCTGACAGTGAAACATGGCACACTGCTCCCGCCCGTGATTGTGCTCCTTGCTATCCTTCATTTGCTTTAATAATTGCAATGGAAAAAAACATTAAAACAACAAACCACCAATAACTGACAAGCAACTCACGCACACAATAAATATTCAAGGAAATATTTTGTAAAGAATTCCCCAAGCTTCTCAGAAAGGTATCAGGAGCAGAGAGAAAAGGAATATGTGTTGCTGTGTTGAGGGTGATTACAGAAATAGGTCACATCTTGTATCTGAAAGAAATGGATCACCAGAATCCAGCCCCACCCCCCCAACGCATCCTGGTCTCCCTCTCGCCACCCCCGTACGCAGTGCTTGAAGCATTCCAATATCCTTGCCAAATTCCCTCACAAATACTTTAATTCTTTACGTGCATGTCTCATTCCATCTGTTCCACATGCTCTTTATGCCATTTACATTCACTGGCAGAGGCTGCGAGATGACACCACACATTAAAAATTTGCTGTGTTTTCAAGCGGCTTCAGTATACCAAGAGGGAAATGTGGAGCAGCCCGAGGTGTGCAGCTTCTCCTGGAGCCCCGGGTGAACACAGCCACTGGGCAAAGTGCAGTGAGCGTTACCAGCAGGTTTTCACATCAGCAGGGCTGTACCTGCCAAACTTGCTCCATTCTTCCTTTGCGCTCAGGAAGGGAAAAAACAGCCTGTCCTCTGCAGGATTTATGGGGTGACTGAGGGTATGGAGGACGCTGTGCTGAAACAAGCAACAGAGAAAGGCAAATGCCGTGTGAAGGAGGAATAAATGAAAGCAGTGCTCGGTGGGAAATACACCACTGAGCCGTGTGTATTGCCTGGGAAGATAATGCTGTTGTTCTGATCCCCCAGTGCAGGAGCATACCACAAAAAGGGGCCCACAGACTTGGGGACCTCAGTCTGTGCTTTTGGGAAGTACACAGTAGTGGGTCCTGAGCTTTGACATCACGGCCAGTGCAGCTCCCAGAAGCTGTAACCTGTTGCTGAACACTGGGGCCATCACAGATGGCTGTCGGACACACTTTTAAGAGCAATTTCCAGGATAAGAAGAGTAAAAAAATAATCTCTTCAGGTTTGCAACACAGGAACATTTGCACTACCAAAACCCAGTCAGCTGTGTGTTTGGCCGCATGCCTGAGACTCCCTGCACAAGCTATACAAAAACCTCTGGTCTGTAACATTTCCTTTCTGTTCTGAGTGCTGGACCCAAACCTTTTCTCTCACCTCTATAAGGGCAGTTCAGACAAAAGGAACCTCCACTTAAAGGACACTTATGAGTTGAGTGGAGACCCAGCTAAGAAACACCATGAAGCCTGGAGCTCAAGCATGTGTTGCCCCATGGAAGTGAGCAGCATGGCATGTGCCATTCCCCTGCACACCAACACATCACTGCATCCCATTGCACACGGCTGCCTCAGCAGCAGGCCGGGCTGCAGGAAATCGGTATAGCATGCACCCGTTTCCCAGACTGTTGTGCAACCCAATTGCTTTATCAGTGTTATTGAGATACTGGCAAAATGCATATCATATTTCATCTCAGGTCAGTCAAAAGTTCTAACCTTCCCTTTTCCCAAAGTGAGGCACGGCAGCTTGCTCACCCAGCAGGACAGATTTCTCAGTCTTTACGTCCTCATTTTTTCACATTCTTTTTCTCATCTGATTTTTCTGTTTAGCTTACATGCTCTACCCAGCACCTTGTTATCTCCCACCGCATCTCTCTCTTTCTTCTCCATCTGTTATTACTACACTGGCTTTAATGTTTTGCTACTCCCATTTGTTGCCAAGCTATAGTTTTCAACTGCTGTGAAAACGTTTGATTCATACAGTTCATTGTTTCTCCTGCAAAGGAATCATCATCTAAAATAACCTGCATATGCTGGAGTAAGTGCAGTAAAGAAAAGACTGCCATTCCATACTTGCTCTCACAGTTTGAAGCCTCGTAGGCTATTGCATAGCAAATGAGAAATGAGAAAGATAAACAAGTGCCACTGTCTAGAATGGGAAGGAACTCAAAATAGCATTCTCAGCATGGCATTGGATTTTTGGTGCAGGTTTTTTCCTGCTGAGGAAGTTTAAGTTGTGCCAAGTCAACACAGAATAGGGCGTTTTGGATTCAGGACCACCTCATACCTTCATGTTAATTACCGAAGAAGAATCAAGAGCATGAGGTGCTGCCATCACAGCTGGTTTGATCTAAAGCTGAGAGCTATCAGAGTAGCTAATCTGACTGAGAAGAACTGAGGAATAGGTCTGCCATGAACCTAGTCTGTTATACGGCTCCGTCTAAAAGAGGGCACACTTCTTGCAGGACGGTGCCCACAGTCACATGCGTGTTCACAACATGCTCTCATGGAGCACAGAGTCACAGAGGACAACGTACAGGCTCCCAGCCCTCCAGTGAGGGCACATAGGAGAGCCTTGGCTATGAAGTTCTCCCTTCAGCAAGGCTGTGAATCTCAGACACAAAATGATGGCCTTCATGGCTACCTTTGCTCAACTCAACCAGAGCTGTGTTCCCAAACAAGAACATTCTTCTCAAGTTTAGGAACCTAAGGTCTTTCGTCAATAGAAAAATTTCTTAAGATGTTGGGGTAATGTCCCCTTTTAACCCAGAAACAAGGAAGTGGGAGACATCTGCCTGAAGAGTTCAAACCCACATCTCCCATGAAAATGACCTAACTGCTAAATTACAGGGTGTTCCAGGTGAAGTGATTCCCCACCCATCCTTTGATGATAGTCCAGTGTGCAGCACAGCAAAAGATATACTGAGCAGAAGAGGAGAATCATTAAAGCCCAGTGATCAAGGCACTTATTTTGCCTTGTTTTACCACTTACTGCAGTACCTAATGACACCGTGGTCGGCCCTTTGGAAAAGAATGTTGTTTGATCCGCAGAACCCCTACTCAGTCCTTCAATGAATTTGCACATCTTATCTATTCAATTCAACTGCAAGTTAATTTTCCTTTTAACTTTGTCACTCACTTTTAAGATTTTCTTCCCTTTTTTAGGTGCCAGTTCTCTTTGCTATTTAGATGCCAGTTTGCTCTTTTCTGCATTATCTCTGAATTAAAACATTTCCTCCTTTGCACGTGCTGTTTCTGTAACAGTGGAAAGAAAGTAATTACATCATAAGCTCATTCACTGTACCCTCAGAAGGAAGAAAATTGGGAGGATAAGATACAGTAAATGATCAAACTCAGGAAAACCATCCAAAACCATCCAGGCGAGTCAGACTTATTAGAGCCACTCTACCAAATTTAAGCTGTTCTATGTTACAAGAGATTCATTCATTTTACGTTTTGCCTTCTTTTAGGCAGATTTGAAAATTTACTTCTTCACATCATAAAGTATTACAGAGCCACATCATATAGTGTATGCATGTATCATTTGATGCTTTTTTATATTATTTTGTGACTATATATTTGGGGGTGAGAGCCATAAGGGATTGAAAGTATGAGAAATACCTCCTGTGCTCTGGTTAAATTGCCAAGCATGTATATGGACAAACAGAAAAATAAGCAGGGAAAGTTCCTAACACAAGTGTGTCTGCAAAATCACAGTCAATAAAGAACACACTGCCATGTAATAAAGACAGCACTGTGCACTGCCTTTATTGTAAATGTGGCCATATGGAAACAAAGCATGTGCTTTTGTTCAAGCATCCAAAGCCTTTTAAAGGAGAAAGGAAGCCATCCTTTAAAAGTTGTGTTCTCAAAATAACTCTGAGGGAAAGGTAATTGTGGAATAAATTCACTAACCCAAACACCTTATAGGTTCATTAGTACTTTTGTTTTACAAGTGAAATGCCACAAACAGACACAGTTAACAAGAGCTGTTATCTTCATCAATTTAGGGGAGAATCCAGTTTCTGCTGTGGTTTAGAAGCCTCCTAAGTACAGGGGAAACTGGTGATGTGCACTGCACACAGAGCAGAGACAGCAGTATTTGGTTACCACAGGAGGAGAAGCTAATGCAGAGGGAAAGCATGGTCGGTGTTTCAGTAAGCACCCGTCTTACGGTGGTTTGAATAAAATAATTCTGGGTAGCAATCCCAGTGAGACTCAGGCCAAAAGGGTGAAAAGGAGGGGAGCAGGAGGGCGACTGCACATCCCAGTTGTGATTCAGGAAGTCCAGGAATCCTTCCTGACCCTCGAGGTCAGAATTTCTGACTCGACACCCTGCTTCGACTCAGAATAGGAAACTGTATCCTGACTGCCTGCTTCTTTTTATAGACTAAACTTTTTTGCCAACTTCCTTTGGAGTGCAAGATTATTCCACACAGTCCTTGAGCAGCATGCCAATCAAAGGACACAAGTGCTAGATCTCTGTTCCCCAAACACAACACAGGCTTTATCCAAAAGGAAAACAATAGAACCAAAGCTTGTCTTTATTACACATCTCAGTACACACTGTATGCACTGACGGGTTTTAAAAGCAGCTGGCTAGTCTTTCTCCTTCTCCTTCTTCCCCTTTAAACTTGGCCAACGTGAAAGGATAGTGATATGGTCCAAGAAATGCTTGCCAGCATTAGAGGCTAAATGTGAGATTTCTGTGTATTACAGTAACAGACTGTGGATGGGAAATGTGCACAGCAGAGACACCGATCCCAGAGACTTCCACTGATCTCATTGCAGAGGAGATAGGAGGACCTGGGGTACTGGGCTACTCAGAGCTGATCTAGGGCACTGGAACTGACGACTCTGCAAACAGCAGACTTTGCACTCTGTGATGTGTTCTAAATTTTTTTGTCAATTACACCTTAAAAAGAAGGATGTATAGAACATTTGTTTCAACTTTTCTATTATTTTGTAAATGAAAAGGGTAATTTAATTCCTTCTGCATTTTCATTGAACAGAGGAGACCAACAATCAATACGATCACAAAATCCACATAAGTTATGTAAGCAAAGGAATACCCGTAAACTCCTCTAAGACTGACCCAGCACCTCCTCGTTGAAAGAAATGCACTTCATATATTTAATCAACCCTGATCATTCAATCCCGTTGTATCTTACCATACAACTTCTTGGTGCGAAGGAGTAATGCCAGAAGCAATGTTAATTAATTATTTCCCTTCCTTCTTCCTGAGGCTTTTCCTTAAGTCTACAACTGGGGCAAAGTCAGCACACAGGTTCCAGCCCTTGGCATCCAGTCTAGGCTTGAATATGGTAGAGCTTGCCCAGGGTTATGAAAAATGTATAGAGAAACTACCAAACATAAACTGTAGAACCAAGGCAAGCACTTGCATTGAAAGGCCTCTTACTTCATCCAAGGAATGTAAAAATAGCATCTCTTCAAGGAACAGAATTCCTGACAAAGGTGTATGCGATACTGTGTTTTAAACAGTCTGTTCTGTAAGGAGGTTAACTTCAGGCTGTAAGCTAGTTGTTGCAGTACTAAGTCAGTAGTGAGACATTACATCTGTCTTCCTATTCTTACTGTGTAATAGAAATTGTATGGCTTTATGTTTCATCTGTCTTCCAGAAAGATTTTTATTCTCCTTAATCCCAGCAATGTTATTGCCATGGGAAACTGCCTGTCTGTTTGAAATTAGGGAAAAGAATCTTCTCCTGCATCAAGAACACCTAAGTAAAGTTATTAATGTAGATTATTTTCTTCATGTTTTATCATTAAGAACACTATATCTAGCAAATGAACCCATTTCATGGGCACGGCCTCACTGAACCCAAAGGGGATTGAAGGTTCTTTGAGCTGACTTCTGTTCTTGCAAAAGGAGAAATAACATTTCTCGTACCATTTCCAAAAATGACAGATTTCTCCAAGCCCCACTGATTTTCAGGAATGATAGGTGCTCAGATCCCAATATTTTTTCCAAGTTTCACCCTGTATCTTTAATTATTTACCACATCTGGCACAGAAATCAGAACCGGATGCCTTGTCTGCCCCCTACCTTTTCTCAGATATAGTGCTTTAGGGAGGAAACAGATTTCAAAATGGCTGAATAAATAATTCTGCTGCTGATTACTATCAAAACACATTTCCACCGAGGTATGTGATTTTTAATTTCTGTTTCATACTAGGGCGTGAACACATGGACATACATGCATATATACGTACATGCATGTGTATGACTCTTCAGACAGAAAAAAAAATTCAAAAGCCATCTGAATGAGACTGAGGGTATTTCAATTAATATTCAATGCTGCTGTTTCACCGGATGTATTCATTCTAATTAGCTGTGATGTAAAGAGAAAATCCTGCTTGCATTGCCTCAAGGCACACAGAAACAGCAACTGACATTGGCTTTAGCATATTCTTCCTACACAAGGGAAGCAGTTCCCTTCCTCTGTACCAATGCTGAAAGGATTCATAGCCACCTCATCCTGAGGCTCTCCTCCCTATATTTTGCACGTGGTCTCGTGTGTGACAGGAGGATGGGGTGGAAGCTCCAACTGCTCCAGCCCAGCTGCTAGTGGAAGGAGACATGGGTGCCTTTAAGGCGTACTATAGGAAATTAGGGCAGCAGCCCTGCATGCAGAGAAGAGAAGCTAGCCATGGGAGCACGCAAACCATCGCCAAACCTCCAACATCTCCAACAGGCAATTCCTCTAAGAAAATTTCCTCCTCGTGTAAGAATCATCTTGAAATGGTTAAAAGCAGCCTGGCTTCCAACCTCATATCAATTTTGGGCCTGGACACACAAGGTAAACCAGGGGAATATTCTTCCCCGCAATCTGTTCGGTGTTGTCTGAGCAGTGCCCATGTGTGGAGCTCCAGTAGATGCCCGTAGAAGTTTTATGCATGAAATGAATGCAGAAAGGCAGCTGAAATCTGCTCTGCGGCGAAGGCATCTGCATTGCAGATTGGAGAAGAGAATTTTGCCCCGAGTGCCAAATCTCATCTTTTAAGAGCAAAACTATTTTTGTTCTATACAAGTGCAGAAAATGATCACTTGGGTATTACGGAACTGAGAAGTTTAAAAGTTAAATAAATAAATAAACAAATAAAAAGCAACCTTCCAGCCATTTGGGGAAGTATTTAAAAAAATACTTAATTTTAAAAAATTATTTATTAAAACACTTTGGTTTCCACACATTTGTGAGACTGGCGGTAACAAAACAAGGTAGATATCTATTTATTTGCTTGCTAAATTTCAAAATAGTTTGAAAACTACAGCTAACATGTGGGGCTAACTGTTCTCTACAGATGTGGTGAAAGACAGAACTGTGAAGGACAGAGCCATAACCACTATAGTAGAGGTTTTGCTTTGATAGCAGCAGTGGGCAGTCGTAGCAGTATAGCAATGTCTCACGGCTATCTGGAACACGAAGAGAAGAATGCCATGTAGAATGGAGATGTTGAAATCATAGGCAAGGAGATAGATGTGGGTAAGCACTCGTTCAAGTCTGGAGATAGATTTCATTTTTGGCCCTTTCAGTTATGATGATCATGAGTGCCACAAGACTTTTAATTCCATTTTTCTCAGGGTAATGAGTGGTAGGGAAATGAGAAGCTTCCTTGCTCTTCTATTCACACACCAGACAATGCTTTTTCCTTCTCTCCTCTTCTTTGCCCCCCAGTAATGACAGATCCAACATGCAGTTTTCTGCCATTTCATAGCCCAGCTAAAGTGTAGGTTTAAGGAACACTTACAAAGAGTAGGTACATTTACCGACACACTCGGTGATCTGAAAAATAGGTACTTATGCTTACAGAGTAAGTGTAGTGGAAGCTCTGTGTTGAGTTCCAGCTGGAAATGGGTTTCCTGTAGCAATGGCTTAGAGTGAAGAGTGCAGCGATGGAGCAGTAAAACAGACAGGTTCAGCACTGTCAGTGACTGCAGCACACAAAATGAATTCACTTGGGAGATAAACTACTTTTTAAAGTAAAATGGAGTGATTCCACTGGAGAAGCTTCAGCCTCAGCTACCATACCAAACAGTCTATGAGAACAATGACAGGGAACGGTCTGTTTTCGCATATGCACAGCAATGCTTCAGGCAGCCTTGCTGCTCATCTTCTGTTAACTTGAATATGGTGGTGCCCTTAACTGCTACCTGCAAATGACACCTGGTAGATGATAGTGTTCATGTATTTGTAAAACCCTGTATGTGAGCAACCATTTGTGAACACTGCCCCTCTACTTGCCCTCAAGAAATCTCAGTGGGTATTCAGGTGGGCATTGGAGTTTGTGAACTGCAGCTCACTCTGGGCTCAATTCAGCAAAGCAGTGTATCCTGCTAAGGAGCGACCTAGACCACAGACCCAAGGATTTTTGCTTCATGTTAGTGCTCACTGCCACCACTTTCTGCTTTCTTTCCTCTATATGCTGTAAGGAGATACACCTCTCAACAACCCTCACATTAATCCAGACCATCTCTGTTAGCTTGGATGAAATAGATAATGACTTAATCTGAGATTTGATGAAACAGTAAATGAAAATTGGCCTTGACATCAAAAGCATTTTAGGAGAGGGACATGGTCTTAATTATTGCCTGTAAACAATCCATCTGTTCCCTGAAAAGAAAAAAAAAAAAAAAGGTTTTTAAAAGGGGTTCATCATATGATTTCAGAAGATGGGATCCTGTAATGCTTTCTACTCGACCCCTTCATATTCTAACAGCCTTTGCCCCTCTTACTTATATCATAAACTGGCATCTGATGAGCAAATGAATAAGACTCGCCTACCGGCCAGACACCAGTTGTACATCTTCATCCAGAGAAACAATTACCTCACTCTCTGCTTCAGAAATTGAAAATGAGGAATAAAAGAAATCTCACTACCATACTTGTTTTGAACGCTGTGTGCATTTCTTGCCCTCCATATCAATACAGTTAGATCATGTTCTTTTTTTTCATCAGGTTACAGTACATTTCACTCTGTCAGCATGACATAATTTGCAACAGAGGTGCTATATCTCCCTTGCTGAAATAAAAGATCTTTTCATGCTGCTAAACAAAGCTCTGATTCTAATCACGTTCATCCCTGTTTGGTTCTGAAATGTGCTGGAATATTTACATTAAGGAAAACAAAGTGATCTGAACAGACAATCTGAAAGGGTGAAAACAAGCTTTAAAGATTAAGAACTTAGCTATAATCAAACCCCAGGAGGAGAACCTGGTGGAACTTTAAAAGCTGCCATTAAAACTCTTTACTTACAGTAATCTCTCTTTCAAAGATTTAGCAAGGAAGAAAAGGTTTGAATGAGACAAATCAAAATTTAATTACAGTTAAATTACTTAAGAAATACCTATGTAGGATTTTGCATTACCCTTTCACTCGGTCCAGGAATTATGTATGCATTATATGAGATGTGAGTCATGAGGGAGGCAATGAATAAGGAGGTGTGGGGGACATTTCTTTCAGCTAATAGCAATTAATGCTTTGAATGGGCTCACTGTCTACCTTTCCAACATAGCAATATTCAAGATAATTTTAGGAGAGGAGTGCTTTCTAGTAAATAACGGCCACATTTGCAAAAACTGACGTCTGTAATTGATATTTGTGTTTTGTATGAAAAGCAACTTGTGAACGAGAGTGGACAAATTTATTCTCGTGTCACCTGCATGCATACTGGTGAACTAATTTATATGCAGCATTTTGAACGCTGTGCCACTTTTTTATATAATGGTCCTTAAGACCCTTATAAGCACCAATTACCTCATGGTGTAGGGAGCATTGTCCTTGTTTCACATGCGTGTTCCACATGCCAGGACTCCATAGCACTGACAAAGGCTGTATCTACAGAGAGTATCTACCAAGAGACAATGAAGAGATGCAAATCTTGAGTACGATGGATAAAAGGGATGAAATACTCACATTTAACATTCCTCATGTTACCAGGATTGAGGATCTATAGTGAAGAAATGTGAAAAATTTGTTCAAAAATTGACAAAACAAAGATACACTTTTATAGACATTTCATAACTGAAACTGTGGAGTGTATCAATCTGGGATGCAACACAATTTGAAAGGGCTTAAAACATTTTGTGGAGGATTGATCCACTAGTAGTTATTAAACATGATGACTTCAGTGTGTCACTCGTAGAAAGACACACCATAATCTACCTGCTGTAAGGAAGCAATGGGGTTTTATCCTGTATATCACCTACTCTGGTTTCCCCAGCACAACCATTACTGCTTCTTGGGAGCCATAAATACACAGGAGACATTCTCAGAGTTTTCAAGCAGAGTTTTGAATAAAAGTACGGGAATAGGCAGGGATACATTTAACCAAAGCTTGGAGGGAGGTTTGAATTCTCAATCAAGTACTCAGGATGGCTTTGAAATCTGTGTCCCGGGGCAGGAGCAGCCAAAATAACACAGGAATAAGCAATCTGAAATTACAAGGTGATATTACAAAAAAAAAAAGTACACAAAGCTTCTAGCCCAGAATTCATCTTAAGTCATCTTTAAGTTCTATGTTCTTTGCATGGGAATAAAGAATAATCATAGAGCTGTCCAGAAACTTAGACATACTTCTGTGTAGTAGAGCTTGCATCTCAGAATAGCAAGTTTTCTCTCCCTACTCTCTGCTTTTCAGAGAAGAAGGAAGGCACTAGGTTCCTGGGGAGAAATGATGCTGTAAACTTGGTGTTTGCCATCAAGCCCAGCTGATGGCCGCGTTCCCCTTCAGAGAAACCCTTTCCTCAGTCCCTTGCAGGCTGTGTCCAGCACTCAGACAGAAGAAACTCTCCGACTGCATTCCCCAGCTCAGCCTGAACTTTCGACCCCATTGTATACTCTGATTACTGGAACCAGCAGGATTATTTCCACGACCTACTTTCTAGTACGTTTTCCTGCTGCACAGTGGTATGACCCAAGTGCTATTCAGCGCTGTACGACTGCCACATTAGAACTTGCACATAATGTGACAGTGCTCCTGAACTCTCTGCAGGTACGTGACTATTATTTCCAAGAAAACAGCTTTTATTAAAAAACCAAGCTTTCTGCTGCAGGAAAGTCCCCAGACATTGCAGTAAACAGTTTTTGCATGGTTCCTCAAGCTCACCAACCCTGAAATCAGAAAAGCAGAGAGACAAAGCCAAAGGGAATTTTCCTAATGGCTTTATTAATTAACCAGATGTTCCTGAGGGATTAGTACCTGTATGCCCCCCTCCAGAAACAAACATATGTTCTGCCTGTGATCTACAACAAGGTACTGCCTACACTGCGTCCTGCTCCCAGAACTGTGGCTGCCTCTATGGCATGGCATCTCCTGTCCCAACAACCTCTAATCCTTCCCACTATCTGTTGATACTCCATTTTACATTTCAGTCATCCTCAGATTGCCCTGGCCTTAGAAGTTCATCATTTCAGACACATCAAACACTCCAGTAAGTAGCACTGCTCACTGTGGTCCTGCCTTTGGCAACGCATAGGTATGAAATCGGTTTGTTTTGTCATTTTAAGATTTACCCAGTAAGATATCCTGTAAGAAAAGCAATGTTTTTATCCACCTGGACTACTTTATTTCTGCTGGACTCGACTCCTGAATTCCTTTCACAAACCCGACTGTAAATAATGGATTGTTTCAAGATTCCCAGTGGAAGATTACATATTCTGATTCAGTGAAAGCCTGTAGACGCTTTACCACACAACTCATGGTCACTCACACAGTAGGCTAGGAAGCACAGCATGCATGTCACTGCATTGCTGATTAGGCAGAGAATCATAGAATGGCTTGAGCTGGAAGGGCTCTTACAGCCCTCAGCTCCAGCCCCTGCCCTGGGCTGGTTGCTCCCTCCAGCTCAGGCTGCCCAGGGCTCACCCATGACCTGGAGCACCATGCTGAGCCCATTGCTGCTCCAAGTGCACCATCACATCCCCTCACACCCAAACCCCCACGTGGGCAGAACCAGGCCCTTCCCCTTCCCTCCCCTCCCATGGGGCTTCCATGCAGAAAGTAGTGCCAGCAGTAGCATGGCAGCAGGAAAGGTGAGTGATAGCACTCCACTAGCTAATGCTGTGCAAAACGCACTGGGTCTTGTGTTAAACACTCTTAACTGAACAATACTTGCTTTCTCAAAACTAACTAATGTGAAGCAAAATGCATTGGTCTGCTAATAAGGAAAACATCCTTTGTCTACTCAAGAAGCCCAGAGTATCATTGTTATCTAAGTCAGTGTGGGAGCCCTCTCCAGTATATCACTCTGAAACTGCCAACCTGGAAAAAAGCAAGAGGAGGTCAGTTTGCAGTCATGAAGAAGAAGCCTGCATACTTCATCTCTGAGGATCTCAGGAACCCCCACTCAAAATCACTGAACACATGTGAGGAGGTGAGACGCTACGTTAATGATTTTAGGGGCAATACTGAATACGTATGTACTGAGCAGGAAACCTTTTGTGTATGTAACACAAGTAATGTGTATAAGCTGAAGGTCTTTTGTTCCAGGGATGCACGGTTAGGATGGAGGTATCCCCTCATGCATCCAACACTGTTAATAAAGAAAGTCTACTCACTAACACTACACTGGAGATAATGAGTTTATTCCCAGTTTTGGAATGACAGAGAAAGCCGCAGGGATGGGGATGCAACAACCACCATGCCATCGGCCACAGCAACACGTCCACCATCTTTCTCACTGCTTTTCTTCCCAAGACTGGGTCACTGAAGGTCTGTTGAGTTCAGCACGGTTCTGGGACATGTTGCTGGTCATAGCCTTTGCTTGGTCTTTACCTGGGGACATTACCACCTGTCCCATGGGGATGTCACTGTTCATGGTAGGTTCACAGTGCCTTCTCACGGCTCCACTCAGTCACTATGTCCACAGCACACAGCCCCAGGTACATACACCAAGGTTTATTCCATGAAACCTTATGCTTCCCTCCGAGGTCACAAGACAAATCCTTGGTTTGGAAGTGCTCTTACAGATCCACAGCCCCAACTCCTGCCCTGGGCTGGTTGCCCCCTCCAGTTCAGGCTACCATTCATGGCCTGGAGCACCACCAGGGATGGGACACCCACAGAACTCTGGTCAGCCTGGGCCAGCACCTCACCACCCTCTGGGTTATGAATTTCCTCCTCATATCTAACCTAAATCTCCCCTCTTTTATTTTAAAATCATTCTTCTTTCCCATCAGTATTTAGCTGTGTAAAAAGTCACTCTCCCTCCTGTTTATAAACACCCTCAAGTACAGGAAGGTTGCAATGAGGTCTTCCAGGAGCTTTCTCTTCTCCAGACTGCATACCCCCAGCTCCCTCAACCTTTTTTCATTGGAGAGGTGCTCCACATTGAGCATCCTCTTGGACCAGCTCCCACAGCTCTGCATCCTTCCTGTGCTGGGGCCCCAGGCCTGGATGCAGTATTCCAGATAGGGCCTCATGAGGGCAGAATACAGGAGGACAATCCCACCTGCCCTCTGCCACCCCTCTGCTGGTGCATCCCTGGATATTGTTGGCCTTCTGGGCTACGAGCACACACTACTGCCTCATGTCCAGTTTCTCCTCCACCAGAACCCTAACTCTTCCTTATGCCCTCAAGGAGTCCTTCTCCCAGACTGTATACACAGTGTGGATTGCCCTGTCCCAGGTGCAACATTTTGCCCAGCTCTCAGCCTCTCTTCACAAAAAAGGGATTCAGGACCTCCAGCATTTTGGTGCCTTCCTCTGCTCTAGGAGTTTATGGGGAGTTCCCCCATAACGATCTAATGACACAGACTTCACATCCCAATGGGATCACTCTCCCCAAGGCCCCGTAAAACCTTCACAGGTGTTCATTCCAATCTCCAAAATGAGTCAGAAAGGGAAAAAAAACAAAAACAAAAAAACAGAAATGTAACATGGAAACAAGCTTATCTCCCCTCTTCCTCCTCCTCCTCTCCCAAGACTTTGATGACCAACCATGGGGTTGGCCACATCCCATCCACCTGTCCCCCCTCCTCCCCCCCGATGTGACACCCAGCACAGAGGTTTATGAGGGCAGAGCAGAAGAGGACAACCCCCTCCCTGCCCACTGCCACCCTGCTGTTGGTGCGGCCCAGGACACAGTTGGCCTCCTGGGCTGCAAACACATACTGCTGGCTCACATCAAGTTTTCTTCAGTAGAACTCCTTCTGGTGAAGGTTTTTTTTTTTTTTCCACAGGATTGCTCTCAATGAGTTCTTCTTCCAGTTTGTAGACATATCTTGGCTTGTGCAAGACCTTACATTTGGCCTTTTTGTATCTCATTAGTTTCACAAAGACCAACTTTTCAAGCCTGTGTGATGGGATGGTATCCCTTCTGGATGGCATCCCTTCCATCTACAGTGTCAGCTGCACCAGTCAAGTTGGTGTCATCTGCAAATTGCTGAGAGCGCACTCAATGCCAACATCTATGTCAAAGGCAAAGATATTGAAAAGCACCAGTCCCAGTACAGACCCCTGGGGGACTCCATTCATGACTGTCATCCACCTGCACATCGAGATGTTGACAGCAACACTCTGGCTACGACTGTCCAACCAATTCAATTCCTTGTCCACTGAATAGTCCACCCTTCAAGTCCATATCTTTCCAGCTTAGAGATGAGGATGTCCTGAAGGACCATGTCAAAGGCCTGGCACAAGTCCAGGTAGACAACATCGTTTGCCCTTCCTTTGTCCACTGATGCTGTCACTCTGTTACAGAAGGCCACCAGATTGGTCAGGCATGATCTGCCTTTGGTGATGCCATGCTCACTGTCTTGGACCACCTCCTCATCTCACATGTGCCCTTAACATTGTTTCCAGGAGGATCCACTCCACGATCTTCCCAGGCACAGAGGTGAAGATCACCAGACTAGAGTTTGCCAGGTCTTCCATTCTGTTTCTTAAAAATGGGAGTGACATTTCCATTTTTACACTCACTGGGGACTTCATCTGGCAGACACAAAAAAGTATGATGCTCTTGAGATCTGCTAAAATCACAGGACATACAGTGGTAGAAATAAAGTATATCAGGCATCCACTGTTTTAGGGGGGGCCTTGCTTTGAGGCCATTATGCAGCGAGTGGATGCTTCCTGAAAGCTGTACCTTTATATTGTTATAGCTCTGTAAGCTCCATAAGCAAGACAGGCAGTTGCTACCTCAGCAGAGCTAAGCATTGCTTTCTAATTGTCAGTGTTAAACTGGCATCTATTTCAGGTCTCTTTTCATTACCAGGGTAGCTGAATTTTTGCTTGTAATTCTGAGCATAGTTTTAATTACTCTCTGAACTGCCACCACCCAGCAGCTTACCTACATTACTGCTGCTTGACAGGGCTGTAAAAGGAGAGATAAAACCCAATACGAAGCTCACTGCCTTAATAATTAACAGTAGGGAAAAGAAAACCAAATACTGACCACAGAACCAGTGGTCCTGGCCTCGGAAGAATCCCTGGGTGCTCCACGCAGTCACACTGTGCATCCTTTTACACGATGCCTATTACTGTCCTGAAAGAAGGCCTGAAGGAGTAATTACGTGTATATTTAAAATAATACTGTAAATGATCAAAATATTTGGTTTTGTTCATGACCAGTAACATCTTGTGCCTTCATGTTTTAAGTTGAAAGGTTGCTTGAGGCACTAAATGCTTACATAAAGGCTGAAAAAATTGCATGAAGTATTCTTTAAGAGAAGCAAAGAACTAAGTATACAAGAAATCTCTGAGTAAGACAAACATCTTGGGGTTATGATAAAACAAACAACAAAAAAAGATACTAATGATTCTATCAAGTGGAATTCATCCCTCTATAGTTTACCTCAAGTTTCCTGTACCACTCAAGTACAAGATGTTAGGGAGAAATTCATTACTTAGAGGAAGGTGAGGCACTGGCCCAGGCTGTGCAGAGGGCTGTGGGTGCCCCACCCCCAGTGCTGCCCTGTGCCATGGATGGGGCCCTAGGCATCCTGTGCTGGAGGGGAAAGCAGCCCACGGCTTTAAAGCCCCTTCCAACCCAAGCCATTCTCTGAGTCTGTGATTCTGCACAGCCCTGCTGTATGCCCTGGCCCTTTGCTATGATGTGACTGTGGGATGTTGGAAGATCACTTGGGGGCACTGGGGGCACTGGGGAGGGGGCGGAGGGGACAGATGACTTAATTCACCCAGTTTGTATCTGCACAAAGTCTAGCACAGGGCATGATTTAAAAAAAAAAAAAA